>SNQJ01S0022635.1:133252-143973 GCA_010110895.2 Picea sitchensis | reverse complement strand
TCTGTGAAGGGGAAACTAGCCTTAATCCTTTGAGCCTTTTCCTTTCAAACCCCAGATTGCTAGGGACGTCTCCCTTGGGCTTAGCCACCCTAAACAGAAAGAGCCCCCCATCGAGGTGACATTGGGTGGGGTGGTTCCTGTTATGCCAGTTTGACCCTTATCGTATAGCCTTGTAACCTAAAATACAAACTGCGCGATAACACATACCATGCGCCTCACTTCACCCCTCTTCTCACTCACTTAGCTCACCATTCACTCATTCATGCACATTCAACTCACACTCACACTCACACTCAGTCATCTCACTACTCCTCCCCACATCCACTTAGACTCTATTCTTACCCTCCTCATGCGTCCCTCTTGACTCCTTGAGATATGCGCCCCCTCTAGCTATATATTGGAGTTTTTCCATGGGTTATTTCGTCGGTTCTTAGCAGGAGCAACATAATGTCTCTCTCATTCTTCTCTCTCTCTCTCTCTTGTCTAGTGGCCTGTCATTGAGCAAAGTAGTCATTGTACCGGTTGTGAGCTTGCCAACTGTGGCACAACCAACCCTCTTGTAAAGCTGGATCAATAAAGAAGCTTGTGTTTATTGTTCAAACCTCTCTTCTTGAACGATATTTTGGTGAATTTGCAATTTGATATGTCATTTTTTAGCTATTTACTGTGATGGTATCAATCCTCTAAGTAGTTTTTCCTTTCTTTTTTCCATTCTATTATCATTGTGCTTGTTATCCCCCACTTTTAGGGATAACTAGGAGATCATGTCTCGAGGCCCACAGGTCCTAGACATGGAGTACCGAGAGCAGGATTGACTTTGGCATGGCCCTGGAGGGCCTACCTTTTCTTTCTTCCAACATTATTATCTTGTTAGCAGCAGCAACATCCATCACCATCGGCTTGGTCTTGTGTCAGAGATGGTTCTTGCTCCATGAGGTAATTAGTCCAGGTATCATGGTATGTGTCACTTTGATCATCAAAACCATTGAATGTATGCATCTGATTCCTTTTATTTCTAACAATTGCTTGGATCTTACACTTGACCATGTTTGGGGGGATTGACAGGGTGCCCTAGCAAGCCCGTGTCTGTAGGTTTTGGTTTGCCACTGGGGGGATTTCTGAAAAAGCCATCGTCCGCTCCCATCACAACACCACTATTTCATCTTGTTTCCTGTTCACTTATCCCATTCCACTTATCCGGGCACTGGGTTGACCTATTTTTCAGGACTGCACCTTATCTCGTGGGAAGAAGGGGCTAAAGGCCTAGAAGGTAAAAGCAAGCTGGTAAAAGATAAAAGCCTAAAAATAAAACCTCGAGATGCTTTGCCCAAGGATCCCTGAGAAAGCAATAAAAGGCTTCTCAGCAAGAAACAAGAGGGACCCGGAAAAGTAATAAAACAAGACCTAACCGGGGGATAGGGGGTCTCATCACGAGCCAACCTATTAGGTCCATGGGTACCTAGTAGTATGACATTGCCACCAACTGGTTACCATGCCAGGGCAGTGACTTTTGGTTGCATGGCTAAGGGAAAGGGGGTCTCATCACAAGCCAACCTTCTCATCTTTGTGAAAGTACTTGTGGGTAACGCTGTCACCATTGGTCACCATCCCAGGGCAGTGTCCCTTGATTATCTCTTGAACAAAAAGAAAAGCAATAAAAGATAAAAGAATAAAAATAATAAGAATAAAATGCAAGAATGGGCTTGGAAAAATTACATCCAGGACAGGTACAACTCGCCTTCTACAAAGGCACCCACAGGTAACGTTTCTTGCATCCTTGACCCTCATTGCACCCAGATGCTTGGACATCCCCTGACCACATCACCCACTTACATGGCTTGGATGAGGTCTCTTCTGGGAACTTTCCTTTTCCGGTGGACACTAGCCCAATATGACGCCTTGTCTTTTCCTCCAGACTTGTAGTGTAGGCTTGTGTAACGTCTTTGAGCTGTTAACTGATGTATTAGGGATTTTATGCACATGTTTAATAATATTGATGATGAGATGTGATTGACATTGCTATGATCCCTGTGACTGATGAGCCCATGGAGGGTGTAGCTTTTGATGTGCAGGACCATGCCCGACGGACATGTACCATTTGGACCGGTACACATGGGGAAATGATCAGTTCAGACCTCCATGGGGCTGAAGAGCCCATCAGATGGATGTTGAGACCCCATCAAGGGGCAGAGATAGGACAAAGATGGATTAGGGGCTTTGCACCGGAGAAGAAGAGGACGTTCCACCGGAGGCACCCCGACAGAGCTTGACCTTGGGGGATTGGCCCTTTTTCAGTGGAACGTTGGCCTTGGAAGGCCTAGGACGTCACCCATCATGACCATGATGTCATCCAACATTATGGACGTCTTGGGAGGCAGACTGGGCAGTATTGGCACATGTGGCTGGTTGGAGAAGCCCAAGGAGGGCTAACGTTTTTCTCTAGGATGCTCCATCTTCCCTAGAAGGGGCTAACGTCTCCCTTAGAGGGGCTTGTTATCTCTTTTCATCTTGATTAGGGTTTTAATTTGACAATTTAATGTAAAAACAATATGATTTAGTATTTTGGCCTTGTCGGCCTTCAACATGACCTAAAATGTAAATTTAGGTCATGATACTGTATAAATGAAGGATTTTCACCTTCATTTTTTGATCACTACTCACTCACTCATTAGTGAGGTCTAAAATTTGCGCCCTCTCGGGTTATTGGCTGATTTAGAGATGCGCACTTGTTGAAGGAAGGCTATTTTGGCATGTTTTGGCATTTCTCTTAATGGAAGGTGTTACAACTAGGGTTTGCAATGCTATTTCTTGGTGATATGTAAATATTTTTTGCAAAACTTCTTGATTGAATGGTTGCATTACTTATTTCTTGCATATGTTTATAATTTTGCTGAATAAACCCTAGGTGACAAGCACACAAGTAGGTCCTTGTCTCATGTCCCCATTGAGAGAATTTTTCAGCCATTGATTGAAGAAGGAGAGAGACTAGCCGTAGCTACACTCTCTTTATCTCTTGATTTTTGCTAGCCGTACTATCTATAAGATGAGAAGGAGGAGACGCCCTAAAGCCTAGGTTTTCTACACTTTGGGCCGATTTTTCTAGGATTTGCTGATAGAGCCTTGCTGTAGCAACACTCTGCCTCATCAAACTTTCTTGTCTTGGTTTTATGCTTCATCTTCAGCTAGCCATGATTGCCATTGAGTTAAGGAAGGAGGAGAGAGCACCGAGGCCTAGTTCTCCTACACCAAGGTGAGCCTCTCTCCCCTAGGGTTTTGACTTTGATGCCTTACCTTAGCAACACCTCAAAGCTTCTCCCTCTATTCCTTAACTGTGTTTATCTTTGCCTCCTTTAGCTCTTGCGTCCTTCACTATTTGACTCCATTAACCCTAAGGCACTGATCTAAAAGACACCTTGCTTTGGAGTGAAGCTGATCACAACAACTTTTAAAATCTTGAATCCAACCCTAACTACTAACCCTAACTAACTTAACTAACCTATTGCTGCTGTCATCCTTAGCTATTTCATCATTGGTGCAGCTAAACGTTCTTCTTTATAAGCAATTGAATGATGATTGAAGGCATTAATTGAATGAAGTATTGATTTGTTGCATTGAATGCCACATTATTCCAGCATTTATTGAAGAAGTGATATAATTTTCATTGCTATTTTATAAACATTGACTTCGTCAATATTTATTGTCAAATTGCTTATATGTTTATCAGATAGTCGTTGATTTATATGAAGTACTAACCCATTGAGCTAGCTTGCATATATCAGTTTATTGTTGCTTTGTTTCAGGCAGGTGTATCTTTTTGGGGGTTTTACTTTATTGGCCTTTGGCCGGACTATCTGCTCGGTGGTGACTTGTGAGGGGGAATAACTACTTTATCCTATAATCCTTTGTCTTCTCAAAACCCCAGGTCACCGGAGACATCTCCCCTGGGCCTTACCACCCTAAATAGAAAGAACCATCCCATTGTGGTGACATTGGGTGGGATTGGTTCCTGTTACACCAGTTTGACTCTTCAACCTTTAGCCTTCTATCCTTGCTACAAACTGTGCGATAACAATGCTAACTCTGCAGGTTCCCTCCAAGTGTGCTAGATCAACTTTTTCCACCGTTTTGGACTGCTTTACACACTTTCCAAGGAAAAACAACTCGCTGATATTTGAATTTTCAGACCTTAAATCAACCACAAGGGAACTTCATTGTGCGCAGGGACTCCCCCCAGAGGCTAGCAAGGCCTAGCCCGAACGGAGAGGGGTTTGGCCCGTGACATCTGGGGCTATTTCTCCTATAATTAGCCAGGTTTTCATCGCTGTTATAACAGGTATATCAGCTCAATTGGAGGGTGGAAATTTGTGCTAACAAGACGCTAGAACGATCTTGATATTTTGGAATAATTTTGAACACTGTTAAGATGCTTTAAAGCACCTGTAGCAATCCAATGTTGCAGAGTATTGAAGTGCATGCCTGAATCATATCTGAATTCTGCCTCAGCTCATTAAATTCACTATCTCCTCATTGCTGGGTTTAAATTTTCGTGCTGCTGGTAGCTATAACTAAGTACAATTTAATCCTGAGTTGAGCTCACTACCATTTGACATTTATTCTTATCCTACAGCACTGTGCTCTACTACTTTTCAATGATGAACAATAAACCTGGGCAACGATCATATGACATTATGAATTTGTGGAAAGTCTTCAGTCGATTAATAATTTATTGTGGCTCACTGATTTTGCTGTCATTGGAGTTCAAACTTGATTTATGAAGGATCCAGCACTTGTTTTCATTATTACTTCATTATCACTTTGGACTAACACTTATAAGGATCTAGCATTCTGGTTTAATAAGACAGTGTCATGTGGATGAATTTAATGGTTTAAACTAAATCTTAATAGCACACAACTTGCACTTGGAAGAAGGGTTATAACTGTTGTCATAAAATACTTCAGTTTCCAGCATTACCTTGGTAGATTTATCTCTTATTTGTTATATGGCTGGAAACTGCACATTCAATGATATAATATGACTTTGGATTAATCAAATACAGACATCCTTGCACTCTTTTTATTGCATCTTTGCAATTTCTTTAAGGTGCAAGATTTATTTCTTGAGTTAACTTCCACAATCAATTCAAGTTTACAATAACACTTACCCTCCAACTACGTGATCCAACTTGAGTTGACCTTTAGGGATTCCCCCCTAGGCTATGGTAGCTTAGTCTCCTTAGTCTGATGTATGGGCAAGGCTACTGAGGTGATAGTGTGTAGCTTCCCTGTAGTGCCTCTAGGCTCTCGTAATTTTTGGTTAGGACTTTCTTCACCTAACGAGAGTTTGAGCGGTAACAGCTCCATTTCTTTAAAGTCCAGGTCAAAATTGTTTGGTGGGATAACCATACCAACATAAATCTTCAGATGATCAGATCGATGATATTGTCTACTAGTGGTTCAGGTCCTAAGGTGATTGTTGGCTCCTCTACTTGGAACATACCTTTTCTTGGAGATCAGTGAAGCTTTTTTTTTACCTTTGCTTTGCAGAAGAAGCTATCTAATTTTTTATGTTGCCATGGTGGATAAAGGGTGGGAGGGGTATTTTACTGTAATAATAATAATAATTTAATTTTAAGGCCAAAGCCTAGCCATACACCAAATTGATGTATGAGACCCCCTTGTTTTCGAGACAAGGGACCCCCTCTGCTCAGGGATTTGACTATTTAGTCTGTGGTGGTGTACATACCCTATTCCCTCTGGATTCAAACTTCTGATTTCCAAGATGGAAACACTGTTCTCAACTGTTAGGCCCACTCATGCTCTACTATTTTTCTCACTATGCTAATGTGATAATTATTTAAGAAACACACTTTACCTAAAGACACATTACACCAAGTTGATCTTAACTAACTCCTAAGTGTCTAAATCTCCTAACAATAATGTCTGGACTCTGGTCATTGACTGCTCAATCAGTTACTAACTGAATCCATATTTTTGCAAATAGGTGTTGTTTGGACCTCCAAAACTCAAACCCTTGAATAAAAAATAGTGCTGAACCCGCAGGGTCAAAGGTGCCTCATGCACATACCTCCAACTGAAACAGCTATTACAGGTTGCAGAATTTTAAACTGTTGCCATCTCCTGTTTTCATTTTTTGCTGCAACCCACCTGCTTACTTGATCTGTTCGGCTCTTAACAATAAAGTTTTGATTCTTTTCGTAAATGGGGTTTAGGCTTCTCATCAGGCTTAATTTCTTGTGTCAACCTTGTCTTACAGTTTCTAAGTCCCTTGAACCTTTATCATGAAAAGATTTACAATAAAGTCATAGCCAGAAGTAAATATAATCTCAGTGGTAATCTCATGCGGCTGTTCAACTTAACTATTTATAGTACATTTTCATTTTCGGCTGACCTCTTCCTCACACCATGTGTCTATGTATATGAAGAAGATGGTGAGTGGTGAATGTCATTAACGGGTTTAACATGATTTTGATCTATATTTATGTTGTATATGCCACATATATCATCAGTCATGTTGATCTTCTTACTACTATTGCACTGGCATTTTATTATTGATATTAGTACCATTAATCAAAGGCATGAAATGATCCTTAGCATAATTTAGGGTTGACAATAATGGGTTGGTCATTATTTGGTGAACCTGTCTAGACATTCTTGAAAATTTCCAGTCTTCTTGAAATGTTGCTGAATGGACCTTCCCACCTATAGTTCAAGTCTAACCTTTTTATCCATAAATGGCTGAATTCCAGTCAATTATGAGTTTATTCTAATTTCATCTTATTAAAACCTTTACACATTTTTCTCTTTCCACATTTATCTGGTTAAGACAACGATTTATTTACTTAGATTTGTTGCTTTTGTAGATAAACTTGAGACATCGGATACGAGACGACATAATGCTATATCCAGGCTACATTCCTATTCCAGGTACTGAACCCAGGGTTCTTCATTATGGGCTGGAGTTTGGTGTTGGCAATTGGAAATTTGACAAGGCTGTTTGGAGAGACACAGATATGACAAATGAGTGCTGGAAGGTGTTTCCAGAACCACCTGATGCTTCTACACTGACATCAACAGATGACAACGAATTAAGAAAGGACAAAATAAGCATCGAGTGTGTTAGGACTTTAAATGAGGCTCTGTATTTACATCATGTAAGAAGGAATTGTCCTGAATTGCATGCTGAACAGATCTTTGACAAAGACATTGTACATGTCCAAACTCCACCAGGTTTATTTGATCAAGATCAGATTAAAAACAATTTTTTTGAATATTCGAAACAAAAACCATTGGAGAAAACAGAGTCTTATGACAATGTAAATCATGCTAGAAGTGCTGAAATTCTGAAGATAATAAATGAGACAATTAGAAATAGAAAATCTTTCGATCAGGGGAAAATTGCCTTGCAAGAGGATGAAAGAGTCTCAAAAAATGATGCTTCTGACCATCTTGTAGCTGTCAACCCAAGGTATTGGATGGTTGCACTGTGGTCTATTTCTGTTTTAGGCTTCCTAGTGGTTATTTCAACACTATTTTCAAGACAGAAAATAGATGGGCCTCGGAAAAAGAATCCTCGCAACAGACAAAGCCATTCTCATTCCAGCAATCCAGACACAAATGGGGAGTTCCAGCATTTCTCAGAGAAGAAATTTGACCTTCAGGATCTTGTGGACAAACCTTAGACATATCTGCTACTCCTTTGTAATGGAGGTCCCATGATCCAGGTCTTTCGAGTTCTGTACTCTTGGAGAATGGGGATTCTTAAGCTATGTAATTAAGAGAAGACATGACAAAGGAAAAGGGAAGCAGTCATCAATTCCAGGATATGAAGTTTTGAATATCCTGATTTCAAAAGGACGTAGAGTGTTGGCAGAAGTTTCAAGCCAGCAAATCATGAAATGTTCAGTAAAGAGGATTAAAATGATGGAGAGGTGAGAGATGGCACTTGTGTGAATATATGGTTTCCTCTCAATTTACAATGAATAAAATGCCAGTTTGAGGTTCTCTATTCTAGGGTTCCAAATGAAATTATCTTTTTATTGATGAATGTCATTTAAAATGCAAAGCTATAGTTTTTTATATGGAGTGACAATTCTTATGAAAGAAGCATGATTTCTGAAGCCTATGTTGTCAAGTCAGTTATTTTCTCTATGATCCTTCATGGTTCCTGAGTTTAGACTTTGAATTCTGCTTTCATAGTTGATGCTAGATAGTTATTTTGATCCCACAAACGCTGCCATGGAAAAGTCATTGAAGCATTGTTGTTCATGTGTCCCTTTCTCTTTAGGAAATGCATCTTACATGACATTACGGAACAACAAAGAGTATATCAAGTTATTTACATCATTGGGTCACACTGCTATTTTACAGACAGGTCCTCCCTATATAGACAAATAGTGCTACTGTATATGCCTTGGCCCCAATCTCAAGGGAGTCTACATCCTTGCAGAAAAGTGCCAAATCTGCATGAAATCTGGGTTGCCAACTCTTCCGTAATTGTTCTTATCCACTCAGATGAATAGAGAAAATATCCCCATTAAATATTTCATGACATTTCCTTTTCCATAGAAATGAGATACCTGTCAATCTTATGGTGTTCCATATTCTCTACCACACTGTTTAATCACCCATCTGTTCCCAGAAGTGGCCCCTTTCGAATAAAAAGTGCTGACAAAGAGAATGTCATATTCAGCGGCAACCTGTATGTAGAGTGTGACTCCAAATCCCAAAAGACATGCTTGACAGACTCTATTTTGTGATGATTCAAACAACAGCCATCTGTTAGACCCGACTCACAGCTGGTGTGGAACTCCCTAGCCACGGTGAGAATGTGGGTGTTTAATAGCTCAAAATGAAAAGAAATCTGTAGGAAAGCCTGGAATGGTAATGACTAAAATGCTAATTTCAAGTTGCTAAGAATTCAGGATTATCAGACAATCACTGATCAGCCTTCCTGTTCCTATTTTAAAATATCATTAGGAACCTAAAAAGTTGTCATTGAATGGTTTTTATAGCTATCATTTTGATGTGAATATTCAACAATACAAGAAAATCATGGACATCAATTTTATACCATTTTCAACGAGAGTCCATGAAAAGAATAAGTTACTAAATAAGATCAACTTCAACTTTTCTACTGATTACTGCATTTTGCGCATCTTCATATGGACTGAAGATTTCTGGCAAATTCCAATAATTAGTCCATTTAAATGTTCTCTATATATTTTGTATGGTTTTATGTACTGTATGCTCAGTTCTAGCATTGCTTGGAGGCTTCATGTGTGACATAAATTGGCCTCATGGGAGATATAAAACTTGCTCTTGAACTCACCTAGGCCAATCTCTTCCTCCTTTTGGAGTACACAAGTTTGAATCCATACTAATTCATTCTATATATATCCTAGGGGATTCAGCCATATTTTATTTCTTAAGGGAAGTCATCCTTAGGATAGTATGAGATTACTCTCTATAGGTGAAAGTCAAAACTAGTGCTGCTAGGAAGCGGGAATAGGGGCCAGGAACAATCCTTCCCCAAAAAATCTCGGAAGTGAAGTGGTCTTGGGAGCATTCTGTACACACACGTGTGTGTGTGCATGTGAGTGAGCATGTGTGGAGTCTTGAGAACAACCTTGGGAGGTCATATCTGACCATTGACTCACGAGTCAGATGAGAGTCAATATTGATTGAAGAAATCAACCCTTCTAAAATTAATGTAGACTCTGATTTGTCCACTGAAATCCCCTCTTTCACACCTTGGTAGTTTAACAAATCAAAGTTCTTGTTTTACTTCACTCCAGAAGCATCGTCCTACTTCATTGTAGAAGCTTCTTTACCTTCACCCTCCTTGAGGGTCTTCTTCTCTTCACCTCTTTCACGGACAACAATATATCAAGCATAATGGATACTTTACTTGCCTTCCCTTCTGTTACCACTCAAATTCTCACCTAGGGGTAAAAGTCCTAACCTCAACGGGATAACCTAGAGGCACTATTAGGCAAGCCACCCACTGTCACCTCGGTGGCCCTTGCCCCACACTTTTGACTAAGGAAAAACTACATTAGCCTAGGGGGGAAACCCTACAAGTCAAGCTAAAGCTAGATCACTGAGTAAGAAAGGGAATTCTCTAACTTGACTTGACAAAAGCTTGGCGATTTGTAACTATTCACTCTCAATGTTTATGGCAAATTTAAGTATGTGAATAGTTTGACAAACCACTAGATTTGAACAAGTTTTGGATGGTGAATTACTTAGACACGTGTGCTTATTCATAAAATGTGATTATGCCAGGAAAATAGAAAAGGAATGGAACTTGCTCAAAGAAACATCAACCATGGAATCATGTAAATGCTAGAAATGTTTCATTCCCATATATCCAATGACATTTAAAGAGAATGGCACCACAAGAGATATAACCATAAAGCTTGAAAGATGATGCTAACCATGTTCATTTGATAATCATCAAGCATTAAGAATTTAGAATCTTAGTTATCATTAAGATACCATCCACATAAAGAGATCATATGCCGATAGTTAAGTGCAACATCAATAATTCTGATTTAAGACTGTTGCCGTCCTAATACACACCTGGGTTATCGTGGAAGAAACCTTCAATCCACTTGGTGTGTCCTTGGGGGCAAGTCTCGAGTCAAGGTGCTGTCACCTGATCCTCAACTCCTCCGTCTAGGCCAACTCCTAGCGAAGCC
>SNQJ01S0022635.1:70990-118399 GCA_010110895.2 Picea sitchensis | reverse complement strand
TTGCTGGGTTTTCTTCCCCTAGAGGGTTTCCCAGGATAAATGTTGTGTCTCTTGTGAATGTGTATTTCTCAGTGATCTTGTTCTTATTATGCTCTTATCTTATGAAATGCAAAGAACTATAATAATGGCATAAAACATTAACAAGTGGAACTTCACAATCTTTGTTAAAATAGATTCTAGCACTTTGTTAGTGCTTTCCACTTTCCCATTGGCTTGCAGATGGTAAGGAGAGGTAGTCTGATGCCGAATCTGGTAGTCTTTAGTAAGTTTCTGAATTAGATGAGAAGTGAACTATGGTCCTCCATCGATAACAATTTCTCTTGGCACTTTGTATCGAACAAATGTTTCTTCATAGAGGAAATCTGCTACCACTTGCTCTGTTGCTCGTGGAAGTTCCTTAGCCTCAACCCATTTAGTCACATAATTGGTACATACCAAAATGTGAACATTTTGTCGAGATGGGGGGTTGATTGGCCCTACAAAATCTAGGGCCCATTTCTTGAATGGCTCAGTGACAAGGTGGGTTTGCAATGGCATTTCATCTAATTTGACTGACCGACCCATCCTTTGATAGATGTCACAACTTCGCACATACTTCTTGGTATCACAGAATAATGTAGTCCAGAAGTAGCCCATGCGTAGTACCTTATGGGCAGTTCTTTTATCTGCAAAGTGTCTTTCGCATGGCTTGTCGTGACAAGATTTAAGGATGCCATACATTTTGTCTTTGTTGACATAACATCTGATGATAAGGTCATTCTCGGTGTAGAAGAGGTAACCTTGAATCCAAGAGTATCGAGCACTTTGTCAGACAATGTATTGTTGTTCCTTTAGGGACAACTGATATGGAAGCTTTCCTGCAACTAAATAATTAACAATATCTGCATACCACAATGAGTGAGTAGATAATGCAAAGAGATGTTCATCGGGAAAGTTAGCTTCTACAGGCATGCCTTCTTCTTCATTAATTAATCTAGATAAAAAGTCAACAATAACATTGTCTTTACTTGGTTTGTCAATGATAGTGATATCGAACTATTGTAACTGTTGAGATTTGGGTACCTTGGAAAGTGGTCCCCATGTGCTTATGAGTCTCTAAGCACAAAGGGGGAGACTATTACCCTTGTACTTTACTTTATGATTCTAATTTCACTTTGACTTAGGAGATTTAAGTCAAAAGTGAAATATGTCACTTAAGTCATACAGTGACAATTAATTCACAAAGTGGGTGAATTAATAGACATAAAACAACTAAGGAAAGTGGGTTTCCTTAGTGAGATTTTTGGATGAGATCTCACTCATTGATTAGACTTGGCTAGATTGGATCTAGGCCATTGATCTTTTATGGCTTGGCCAAAGGAGGCTAAAGGAGGGTATAGTGCATTTTTGAGATTCATTCTTCACTTGTGAGAAGAGGAGATGAGGAGGAGAGCTAGGGCGCATTTCTCAAGGAGAGGAGGGTGCACTTGCATGAGGGTTTGAGGAGAAACCTTTGTTGGCTTGAGGAGTTTGCTTGGAGAGTTCATCCATGGAGTCTTAGCCATTTCCAGGTAGAGGGCGCATGCTATTGGATGGAGGCGAATTTACTATAGGAGGGGCGCATCTTGAGGAGAGGGGCACACTCATTGTAGAGGATGCTTCATTCTTTGGTTGGTAGCTCACTCCCATGGTTGTAGCTTGCTCTTGTGCTATTGAGGGAGCTATTGGGAGTGAGGGCGAACATATCTAGGAGGAGGGCGCATTTACGGAGGAGGGGCACATTTGCTAGGAGGATTGACACATTCTTGAGAGGAGGATGCTCTCCTCTAGATCGTGGGAGGTTCTTCCTTCTTTGAGAGAGTCCACTTCACTTGCTTAGGCACTCTAGGGAGTAGATGGTGCAAGGGTGAAGGAGAGGGAGCTATTTGAGTTTTTGCATGTGTGGGGGGCGCACTTGAGAGGAGGGGCGCACCATCACTTGGAGGAGGTTTTTCTGTTGAGAGGGAGGCTACTTCAAAGGAAAGGACAAAGACAAGGAAAGTTCAGAGGAAAGCAAGAGCAAAGGCAAAGCAAAGGATCAGGATAAAGACAAAGCAAGCAAGATGAAGAAAGGCTCACCAAGGCAAGGGGCGTCTTACTTCACAAGGCTTGTGGGAAAGTCTTCGAGGAACTCCAATGCACCAGAGAGTGGTTGCTATTTTACCAAGTTCACTTGTTTATGTTTTCTGTGTTGTACATTTTTCTTTGAGGCCTTCTATATATATCTGCTCCAAACTGGTTTTCCCCATGGGGGGGTTTTTCCAGGGTCATGTTGACCAAAATTCTATGTGTCAAATTTATGCATGCTTAGAAGTGTAGATCAACATTTTAAAGTTAAATATCTAGAGGTAGTGTTATGTGTTTTAATGTATATTGCATGTGCTAACATTGAGTAAAGAAAACACTTGCAAGGGCACCTTAAAAGAGCACTTAACCATCAAATATCAAGCAGAAAGTTTGGTGACTGTTTGCTGTCCTAAAAACAACAAGAAAAGACAACCACACAGTTGAAACTTACAACCATACTAAGGTCAATGACAGACCTTAGATGGCAACCTCATAGGACCTTAGAAAATCTACATGGTATCAGAGCCAAAGGTGGCTTAGACTTGCTGATTTTGGAGCACTTTTATGGGCCGTTTTTGGACAACAAGTTTACAATCCAAAACAATGGGTTAATTTCAGATCTGAAGGTACCTCTCATTTAGTGCCAGTTTGACAACTCAGGGAAGATTTTGAACAACTAGTTGACAATGTTTGTGGACAGTTGTGGGAAGATTTGTTGGGCTGATTTTTGACACTTGTGGACAACCTCTTTTCACACCTGCGTGGACAAGAGTGAGGCTGTAGTGTACAACCTCTTTTCACACCTATTTGCTAGGAGTGAGGTTGGGGTTTCACTTGCCTCTTTTCACACTTGTGTTGACAGGAGTGAGGCAACGTTCCTTTGCATTTTGAGCATCAGAGTGAGCTCAGTTTGACAGACATGTTAGTATCTCAGATGCGTGTTGAGGACAGGCTAGCCGGGGCTAGCAATTGGTCACCTTGGAAGGCGAGGATCGTCTTTGTCCGAGAGGACCTCGAACTATGGGATATAGTTGAGGCGCTTGCTCCGGTTCTTCCTGTCACTGCCCCAGTCTTGTTGGTAGATTTAAGGAATAGGAACAATAAGGCAAAGATGACTATTTGTGATGCAGCCAGAGATCATATTATTCCCCACTTGATTGGGAAGACTTATGCATACGAGATGTGGGCATCTCTATGCAAGTTGTACGAGAGCTCTAATGAGAACCGAAAGTTGGTTCTTCATGATCGACTGAGGGGCATTCACATGCTCGAGGATGAGTCAATTACTTCATTCCTTGGTAGATACACCCAAATCAGAGACAAGCTTGGAGCCATCGGAGAGGTGGTGGATCCCAACTCTATGGTGAGGACAACTTTGAACAACTTTACCAAACCATGGGGTCCATTCGTACACGACATTGTTGCTAGGGAGGTTATGCCTACATGGGAGAGGATGTGGGATGACTTCGTCCAGGAGGAGACTAGACTAGTGGCAAAGGCTTCTGGACAACAGCAGCAACAACAACAGTCAGTTCCGGGCGATGAGGAACTTGCTCTTTGGACAAAGGGAAAGAAGAAGACCTGCCGTGGAGGTCGGTAGGGTCCCAAGTTTGGGGCCCCACCACAAGGAGGAGAGAGCAACAATAGTGGGAAGAAGAGAGACATGAACACAATGAGATGCTTTGCTTGTGGAGAGATGGGTCACTATGCAGGGCAATGTCCCAAGAAGAAGAAGAAGCAGCAGGGTGGGTCAGTAGCGTCAACAGAGGAGATAGAGTTCGAGGAGAAGTTCGCGAGAGAGTGTGCTTTCGTGACTACTTTGTTTGTTGTTACACCATCCAACATTAGATGGGGAGATAGAGTTGATGAGGACTGACTGACTCACAATAGTGATTCAGAGGGAGATTAGACTCAATGTCCATGGCCATCATCTGAGTGGGTGATTGGTCCACCAAGGATAGCTACAGTTTCAGAGCAAACGAGCAGACAAAGAGTTGGTGCTACAACTTCAGAGCATTAGAGGTTGATGAGGAGGAGCAACAGGGCACCACAGAGGCTTGAGCCTCACTTAGCTTTTGAGACAGGCAGATCAGGTTCTGGATCCACTTCAGGTGGAAGTTACTTGGCGAGAGGCCACGTTGATGACTCTTGGTGAGATACCAAGAGGGGGAGATTCTTGGTGAGATGCCAAGAGAGTGACCCTTGGTGAGATGCCAAGAGTAGGTGGAAATCCTTGGTGGCAGACCAAGGTGGAGATCCTTGGTGTGATGCCGAGATCTAGGTGATCTTGGATAGATGGAGAGTCAGTTCCATTTATAGATCACACAGATTGAGCAACTTTGTGACAAAGACTACTTTCAATGATCAGGGTACAACCATACTCATCGAGTATATGCTAGGAGGCAACCGTGTCCTTTGCAGGGACAAGATTGGTGGTGACGAGCACTTTCCTCGATAAGAGGGAGTGTTGAGATTTGGGTACCTTGGAAAGTGGTCCCCATGTGCTTATGAGTCTCTAAGCACAAAGGGGGAGACTATTACCCTTGTACTTTACTTTATGATTCTAATTTCACTTTGACTTAGGAGATTTAAGTCAAAAGTGAAATATGTCACTTAAGTCATAAAGTGACAATTAATTCACAAAGTGGGTGAATTAATAGACATAAAACAACTAAGGAAAGTGGGTTTCCTTAGTGAGATTTTTGGATGAGATTTCACCCATTGATTAGACTTGGCTAGATTGGATCTAGGCCATTGATCTTTTAGGGCTTGGCCAAAGGAGGCTAAAGGAGGGTATAATGCATTTTTTAGATTCATTCTTAACTTGTGAGAAGAGGAGGAGAGGAGGAGAGCTAGGGAACATTTCTCAAGGAGAGGAGGGTGCACTTGCATGAGGGTTTGAGGAGAAACCTTTGTTGGCTTGAGGAGCTTGCTTGGAGAGTTCATCCATGGAGTCTTAGCCATTTCTAGGTAGAGGGGGCATGCTATTGGATGGAGGTGCATTTACTATAGGAGGGGTGAATCTTTAGGAGAGGGGCACACTCATTGTAGAGAAGGCTTCATTCTTTGGTTGATAGCTCACTCCCATGGTTGTAGCTTGCTCTTGTGCTATTGAGGGAGCTATTGGGAGTGAGGGCACACATATCTAGGAGGAGGGCGCATTTGCTAGGAGGAGAGGCACATTCTTGAGAGGAGGATGCTCTCCTCTAGCTCGTGGGAGGTTCTTCCTTCTTAGAGATAGTCCACTTCACTTGCTTAGGCATTCTAGAGATTAGAGGGCGCAAGGGTGAAGGAGAGGGAGCTATTTGAGTTTTTGCATGTGTGGGGGGTGTTAGCGCCACCATTTTTCTTTTAATTAGAGTTGGTTTTTAGTTGAGTTATAGCCCCTGTGTCAAAACACGTGAAGTCAGGCACGTAGCAATGAAGGGGTCAAAGTCAGCAAGTGGTCGGTTGGCCCTTGGAAGCAAGAAGGGATGTCAGAGTCGAAACATACGTGAATGGTACGGGTATGTCATTCCCAGAAAGTTGGGTCCTGTCAAAGTTAGTCTCTACGTGCCCCAGGTCGAGTCAAGTAGTTAATGGAGGTCGCGTTGATAGGTGTTGTAACTATTATCAGTTCATCATGAAGGCCGAAGGAATGAAAAATCGCGACGTTCACATCACGTATGCCCTGCAGCCCTTATCACCTGTACCTTACATGCAGGGATGCATTATGGAAAATCTGTGGTTCGATTCGAAACATCTAGTCGCCATGAATTCAATGTTCTTTGGCACGATTCTTCCTTATGCCCAATCTGTTATAAATCCCAGAGGTTCTACACCCATTTTGTTCGCGAAATCAGATTCAGGCTATGTCTGTAATTTTTCTCGTAGGCCTAGGTCGATTGAATTCTCCATCTCGGGCATCCGCCTGATATATTGCGCGCAAGACAGATACGGTCGCGCCATGGCGACCTCTCAGAACATGAAGAAGGGTATAGATAGTGGCAGGATCGCCAGACCTGAGCCCCAAAGTGATTGGGATTCATTCTCACTCATAACAGGCATCCCCAAGGATAAAAAAGGGATTTTTCCTTTACCCACGGGAACGACGACATCACACTGCGCAGAACTTGGAGTGGAAGGAACTGCGCAAGAAGGAAAGATAGTGGAAGCCCTGTCTCCCCAACAACAGATACCTCGGAGAAGGGGCAGACCCATGAAGAACAAGGAAGCTGGGGAAACTTGAATCTCAGATGAGCTGCACGCACGAGCGACCGCTGAACAATTACTTATGCGTGTCGTCTGCCTGGAGCCTTTGGAAGATACCAACCAAGAAAGTGGGAGCAGAACGAGGAGGATGGATGCCGCGGGTAGAAATGATCAAGAGACATCTCAGTAGCTGAAGCAAGCGAAGCTAGCCATCGCCGAACTATACCAATAAAACATGGAGTTGAGACAACAACTGGCGATAAAGACTACGAAAGCATCAACAACACAAGGTCGCGAAGGCAACGTGACGTGGCTCAAAAGACAGCTTAAAGAGGCGCAGGATACGATTGTACATCTGCGCAAAGCACAATGGCCATCGAAAGAAAGGTATGCCAAACACTCCAGAGAATGTGAAGCGACCGAAGAGATAGCCCGCGCAGCTCTCGCCAATGAGCAAAAGAAACAAGATTAGTCGAGTTCGTTCCTGTACTCGCAAACAAAAGGCAAATCTCGACAATTTTGAAGGAGACATCGCCCAAGACATTTTGCCATTTAAATAACGGCCGCGACTGTCTACAACCACTTGCCGCGCACACTCCCCGAACAAATGAGCGCGCGATAGAAAATCAAAGCCATTAGAGCAGACAATGGGACTCTGACAAACACTTGTCCACTCAGACATCTGGTCGAAGGAAAGCATTGACACATCATTCCCCATGACGATACCTGATCGATAACCGAATCCCCGTGGTGGATTACAAACAATCATGATGTAGCGAGATGTATTCGTTGTCTATTTTTGGAAAAACGTCATGCGAAGAGTTTTGTAACGTAGAATAGTCAGTTTCCTAGTTTGTAGAGAAAACAGTTAGAAGAGTAGGCTAGCCCAAACAACACCCTCGTTTATATATTTGATCTTTTAGATGTAAGCTAGGTTGGTTGGAAAAATTAGTATAGACAATAACTATTGTATGTAATTTGAGTCCGATCGAAACTTAATGCAAAAGTCCTGTAGCTTTGATGAAAAGATTCTAATTGTAGCAGTTGGATGTATTGTTTCCCTTTCTTGCGTACGTGCTTCTTGTTTTCTTTATTCATATCCTTTTCTGTCCAAATCGGAACGAAATTTCGAACCTGTGGATTCGCTGCGCAACGCCCCTTGTTCGTGCCATTTAGACAAAATATTTTTCTTCTAAAAGTTAACTCTGAATTCATCCGCAATGATGCTCCAAGTTACATCCTGTGTTTTCTCCTTGCCACATATTACGATTTTTCACTGAAGACTGTTGCTTGCTTAGCCTTATCCTCTGAAGTTCAGTCACCGAGTCATTTGTTTCTGTCGTTTTTTTCGAATCGACTCCATAGCCCAAAGGCTTACTTTTTTGCGCCAATATAACCAGGACCCATTATTTCAAAGGTGTTAAATCTAGCCACAACTTTAAATCCATATCCCACGCGGAGACAAAGTTTCCCGAGAGAGCCCTCTCCAGGTCCGAAAGGCTAGTTTTGGGCCCCAAAGTTGGTTGAAACAGTTACCTCTGTTGTCTGTTTATCAGCCAGACAGATTTACAGAGTTCTAACAGGGGGCACACTTGAGAGGAGGGGCGCACCATCACTTGGATGAGGTTTTTCTGTTGAGAGGGAGGCTACTTCAAAGGCAAGGACAAAGACAAGGCAAGTTCAGAGGCAAGCAAGAACAAAGGAAAAACAAAGGATCAAGATAAAGACAAAGCAAGCAAGAGGAAGAAAGACTCACCATGGCAAGGGGCGCCTTACTTCACAAGGTTTGTGGGAAAATCTTCGAGAAACTCCAAGGCACCAGAGAGTGGTTGCTATTGTACCAGGTTCACTTGTTTATGTTTCCTGTGTTGTACATTTTGCTTTGAGGCCTTCTATATATATCTGCTCCAAACTGGTTTTCCCCATGGGGGGGTTTTTCCAGGGTCATGTTGACCAAAAATCTATGTGTCAAATTTATGCATGCTTAGAAGTGTAGATCAACATTTTAAAGTTAAAGATCTAGAGGTAGTGTTATGTGTTTTAATGTATATTGCATGTGCTAACATTGAGTAAAGAAAACACTTGCAAGGGCACCTTAAAAGAACACCTAACCATCAAATATTGAGCAAAAAGTTTGGTGATTGTTTCTTGTCCTAAAAACAACGAGAAAATACAACCACACAGTTGAAACTTAGAGCCATACTAAGGTCAAGGACAAACCTTAGATGGCATCCTCGTAGGACCTCAGAAAATCTATAGTAACAATAGTAGCCACCTAGTTATTCTACCATTAGTGATAGTATTATCCATCAATTATCAAATGGTAGAGTGATTTGTATGAATAAAAATAGGGTACCTAGTAATATAGTGTCTAAATTTGTTAATAGAATATACAATTGCGAGAAATTCCTTTCTAATGACTGTGTAGTTGAGTTTTATTGGAGCCAATTTTTTTCTAATGTAGTAGATGACATAAGGCTTATGCTCCTCCTGTTGTCCCAGTATTGCACAAATGACCGTGTATGAAGTGTCTGTGGAGATATGGAAGGGAAGGGATCAATCTGGTCCTCTCAAGATAGGGGCATTGTGTTGATATTATGGTAGTTTCGGGAGGTATGAACCTCTATTGTGACCTTTGACAAGATTAGAATATTCCAGAAGGAAGCAAAGAAATTAATATAACCCTAGACGAGATGTCGGTTGAAGAGAGATAATTAATATGAATTAATTAGTATCTAGAAGGAGAAGTCGGCCCAGGCAATTCAACCAGGAATACTATAAATACAGGGCGCCAGTCTCTCATTTGTCACATTATCAGAATTGCAGAAGTCACTTGTGCGCACTGCAGTTTGGCAGTCTTGTGCGCAAGTTCTGGGGAAGGTGTTGCGCCAGTTTTGGGTTGGACTCTCTAATAAGCTTTGGTTACTTTCTTTCTTGGTGCATTAGCCTTGCTTGGCTATTGGATTGCTACCAGGATTCTTCTCTCTGTCAAGGTCAAGGTGCTCGGAGGGTGGCTTCGGCCTATGGTTGAGTGACAATAGTGATATTGTCAATGGTAAAACAAGCACATCCTTTCATATTCTAATAGGTTATGGGCCCACACCTCCTTCATTCAGTCTAATCGCTGGAAGGAAACATAGCCATTAGGATATTGAGCTAGCCGAGGAATTGCCGCTAGGGTTACTAGCAGGAGCAGTTGCAGAAACCCTAAATCTCAGATCCGACACCTTGTGATGGAGCATCTCGCCCAAGGAGAAGATATTCATATGTGACCTAGTTCAACGCACCTTTTGGCTCTCTCGGAAGACAGAAACGTCAGAGTTGAATTTTTGGATCAAGGCATGACCAACTATTAGTCAACCAAAGACATGAGTGAAAAGATCAGTCTTCTACACTACTCAACACTCACTGGAATGATTGAAGATGACATGTGGATAATCGATGGCGGAGCTTCTAGGCACATGACGGGAGATCAAGCCAGACTCTCAAATCTAAATGAGAAGAAAACATCGTACAAGGTAGAGCTTGTAGACAAAAGCACTTACCCAGTGGAAGGATTTGGACAAGCCTTCGTCAAGTTGAGAAAAGGTAACAATGTTCACTTAAGCAATGTTTTATATGTACCTGGTTTAGAAAAGAATCTTGTATCCATATCTTGCCTAGAAGACAAAGGAAACAGAATAACTTTCGTAGATGGAAAAGTGTTATCGTGGCATAAAGACTCTAGCATAGAGAATGCTAGGGTTATTGGAAGTCTTGAAGGAAATCTGTATAGACTACTAGAACAAAATGAAGAAGCTCTCGTACATGACGAAGTCAATCCCAATGAACTTTGGCATAGAAGGTACACTCACATTAATTATCAAGCATTACCTTTTCTCAAAAAGATGGTTGAAGGAATACCAGAATTGCAGTCTACACACAAAAGAATTTGCAAAGGTTGTGCTCTTGGAAAGAATATCAAGAAACCATTTCCAAACAACAACAATAGATCTAAGGAGATTCTAGATCTAATACACTCAAATGTTTGCAGTCTGATGCTAGTCAGATCTCTAGTCAGATCTCTTTACTACGTAATCTTCATAGACGATTATTCAAGAAAGACTTGGTTATATCTACTGAAGACAAAAGACGAAGTATTCAACAAGTTTCAAGAATTCAAAGTAAAGATAGAAAACCTCACGAACAAGAAGATCAAGACGTTAAGAACATATAATGGAGGAGAATACACATCAAAGGAATTCGTTGCATTCTGCGAATCAAAAGGGATTAGGAGGGAGCTAACGGTTCCCCATAATCCTCAACAAAATGGCGTAGCAGAAAGAAAGAACATATCTATCGAAGAAACCGTAAAAGCACTAATAAATGATCAAGGTCTATCCATGTTCTTATGGGGAGAAGCAACCATGACAACAATCTATGTACAAAACATAAGTCCTCACTGTATATTGAAGGACATGACTTCAGAAGAAGCTTTCTCAGGTAAGAAACCTAATGTGGAAAACCTAAGAATATTTGGATGTCCTGTTTACTCTCACATTCCCAAGGACAAAAGGAATAAACTAGAACCCTCGAGAAAGAAGGGCATATTCATGGGATATAGCGATTCATCCAAGGCTTATAGAATCTATATTCCGGAACAACATAAGATCGAAGTCAGCAGAGACGTAACATTCAATGAAAAGATGGCTTTCAAGAAATCTATAGAAGAAACGATAGAAGAAGAAGAGAATGAAGAACCTACTGAAGAAAGCACAAAAAACCAAGATGACGAAAAAGAACAACCTGATCATCCTATGCAACCATGTGAGACCATTGATTCAGACACCATACTGAAGACCGGGAAACGACCAGCCTGGCTTGAAGCTACTATACAAGATGCAAAAAGACTTAAGAATCCCGAAGGAACATTCAGAAAAAGTAAGAAGCCTAAAAGATTCTCAAGTTATGCAACATATATGACGAAGCTTCTAGATGAAGAACCCAACACATTTGAAGAAGAAGTTCAAAAGGGACAATGGAAAGAAGCTATGACGAAAGAACACTAATCCATTATGAAGAATGATGTATGAGAAATTGTACCTAGACCTAAAGAAAAATCAGTGGTAGCTTCAAAATGGGTATACAAGATCAAACATGCAGCAGACGAAAGCGTGGATAAATACAAAGAAAGATTCGTAGCTAGAGGGTTCTCCCAGAAGGAGGGAGAAGACTATGACGAAACATTTGCTCCAGTGGCTAGATATATTTCCATTAGAGCTATCATATCTCTTGCCGCTTCCATGGGATGGAACTTACATTAGATGGATGTAAAGACAACTTTCCTCAATGGAGCAATCAAAGAAGTAATATATATTGAACAACCTCAAGGGTTTGAGATACATCCCAGAGACACTCACATGTGCAGATTAAAGAAAGCTTTATATGGACTCAAGCAAGCTCCAAGGGCTTGGTACGCCAGAATGGATAGCTATCTAACGAGACTTGGTTTCTCCAAGAGTCATGCAGATCCAAACCTTTACTACAAAGTCGTGGACAATGCACCTGTGATTCTACTATTATATGTTGACGATCTATTCATAACAGGTGAAGAGTCTCTTATCATCCAATGTAAAAAGGAACTAGCTTCTGAATTTGATATGAAAGATCTAGGTCTCATGCATTACTACTTGGGACTAGAAGTATGGCAGAAGCGTGGTGAAGTATTCCTTGGTCAAGGAAAATACGCAATAAAGATCATTCAGAAGTTTGGAATGATGGATTGCAAATCCATGGATACTCCTATGACTATGGATATAAGAAATGTAAAAGATCCAGATTATGATCCAGGAGATCCATCACTATATCGACAGTGGATTGGGTCATTGATGTATTTGGTAAATACTCGACCAAACATTTGCTTTGCCGTGAATACACTAAGCCAGTTCCAGGCGGAACCTAGACATGAGCATTGGATAGCTGCAAAGCATGTCCTAAGATATATTCGTGGGACAATAAACTATGGCTTAAGATATACCGCATCCAGTGATATACAACTTCACGGATTTACAGATTCAGATTGGGCAGGAAGTGCAGAAGACAGAAAGAGTACTTCAAGAATGTGTTTCAGCTTGGGCTCCATTATGATATCTTGGGGCGGCATGAAACATAAGTCTATTGCACTCAACACAGCAAAAGAAAAATATATCGCAGCATGTGAAGCATGCACAAAAGCAGTATGGCCGAGGAAACTAATCTTCGATTTATTTGATCAGATTCCAGATTCGACCATAATACATTGTGATAATAAGAGTTGTATAAGATTATCAGAACATCCAGTGTTTCATGAAAGGTTGAAACATATTGAGATCAAGTACTACTTTATTCGAGATAAAGTCCAGGAAGGAGAAATAAAGTTCCAGTATATCCCCACAGATGAGAAAACACCAGACATACTGACAAAGCCTTTGTCCAGAATAAAGTTTGCATATTTCCAAGAAAAGATGGGGATCGTGGAAATAACTCCCTTAGTTGAAAGGGAATAATGAATCTCCAGGTTGGGAGGGAGCACTGACATATTATTGAGGACATTCATTTTCGAGATTGAAAAATAGTCCATCTTGGGCAGATTCTTTTCTGTTCGGAAAGTGGATTGAGATTTCTGATGGACATATATTTTCCAGTTCGGAAAATGGTCCAGATTGCTGATGTACCATAGACAACGACTTCCCATTATGGTTAACATGGGGAGTGGTCTAGGGAAGTCTCTCTTCTTGAGGGTTACTCAAGAAGACTGGCCCGCCTCGCCGGACAACGATTTCTCATTGTGGTTAACATGAGGAATGGTCCGTTTTGGAGGTTGGTACAGGAAAATATTTTCCTCTTGTGGTTAATAGAGGAAATGGTCCAGACAGTCATTCCTTAGGGTGTATTCATTCTCTCCAAGTTTCACTTTGTTTAGTGCCGGAGGAATGGGCTAGGGTGGGGAATGGTCCAAGCTCAACAATCAAGGACATACATTCCTTAGGGCATACTCATTCTCTCCAGGTTACACTTTGTTTAGTGTCGAAGGAATGGCCTAGGGTGGGGAATGGTCCAGGCTCATAAATCAAAACAATCATTCTTCCTTGTTTGAGAAGAATAAGGCAGATAGCCCATCGTTGATGTTCTACTTCGAGGGCATATATTCTTTCAGATCTCACAGATGTGAGTGAAAGATTGGCCCAGATGATTCAATTTATTTTTAACAATATTTTCTATGCAGGTTGATATCAGATGATTGTTATGGAGACTGTCTGTCTTCAGACAGTAGAGATATGCTACTGTGGTGGATATGTTCCACTGTTTGTGACTATGTGTCACGGTTTGAGTAGTTGCATACTACTATGGATAAACATAGTTGTGTTCTATCAATTGATATTGTACCAGTTGTCATGGAGATTATCCAGTTGGATAATAATGACAGTGCTCGTGATACTATCAGTGAATGGTTTGTTTGTGCTCAAGATCATTATCAGTTATACCTCCCTAGCTAGGAGGGAGTGTTGATATTATGGTAGCTTCGGGAGGTATGAACCTCTATTGTGACCTTTGACAAGAATAGAATATTCTGGAAGGAAACAAAGAAATGAATATAACCCTAGACGAGATGTTGATTGAAGAGAGATAATTAATATGAATTAATTAGTGCCCAGAAGAAGTTGGCCCAGGCAAGTCAGCCAGGAATACTATAAATACAGGGCGCCAGTCTCTCATTTGTCACATTCTTAGAATTGCAGAAGTCACTTGTGCACACTGTAGTCTGGCAGTCTTGTGCACAAGTTCTGGGGAAGGTGTTGCGCCAGTTTTGGGTTGGACTCTCTGATCAACTTTGGTTACTTTCTTGCTTGGTGCATTAGCCTTGCTTGGCTATTGGATTGCTACCAGGATTCTTCTCTCTGTCAAGGTCAAGGTGCTCGGAGGGTGGCTTCGGCCTATGGTTGGGTGACAATAGTGATATTGTCAATGGTAAAATGAGCACATCCTTTCATATTCTAACACATTGATCACATGATCTTTAAGAGTCTCAAATATGATTTGGCAATTGTTATTCCAAAGGAAGTTAGTGTTTTTAGAAAGTAAAGAAAATAAAGGAGATGCAAGCTTACTAAATTGATCAATGAGACGTCTAGAATAACCAACTTTCCTTAAAAAACTGCATACCTCTTTTTGTGATTTCGGAACAAGGATATTCTTGATTACATGAACATCTGTTGGATTCACCTTGATACCCATGGTAGAAATGTGGTGACTAAGAACAATACCCTCAATAAACATCATTTTGCATTTTTCATTGCTGAGGGCAAGGCTAGCTTCTTTGCACTGTTTTATTATGTTTTCCAGATTATCAAGGGTTTCTTCAAATGTCTCACCATGTGTTGTAAAATCATTCATATAGATTTCAACACAGTCTTGAGTTAGATCTGAAAATATTGCAAGGACAATTTGTTGGAAGGTTGTAGGGGCATTACATAGTCCAAAGGGTAACACACAATATGCAAATGTCCTCCATGGGAAAGTGAAGGTTGTCTTGTCCCGATCCTCTGGGGCTATTTGGATTTGGTTATATCCACTAAATCCATTTAAAAATGAAATGTACTTTCTTCTAGCCATGGTGTCAAGTACTTGATCGATGAATGTCAAAGGAAAATGGTATTTTTTTGTAGCTTTATTTATCTCTCTATAATCGATACATAACCTCCATTTTCCATCTTTCTTTGACACTATGACTAGGGGAGAGACCCACTGAATGTTGGAGACGGGGTAGACGAATTTCCCATCTAAGAGATTTTGTAGTTCTTGTTTGACTATATCTTTTAGAGTTGGGTTCATTCAATGCTGTGGTTGTCTGACAGGTTTTGACTAATCTTTTATGTAAATGTGATGAGTACACAACCCTAGGTGTGGTCCTTTAAGATCTGTATAATCTCATACAAATGCTTTGTTTTTTTCTTGGAGGAGTTTAATCAATTGTTGATTTTGAGATTCAGAGAGGTTCGAGTTAATGTTTAAAGTTTTTCCAAGACTAATTTCTATACGAAGACTATTTTATTTTATTTTCGGATCAGGGGTGCTAGTGGTTAAGAATTTCGAAGGTGGGTCCTCAGTGATATCTTCTTGGTTAGTATCCATTATGGAATTTAAAAGTTGAGTGTTAACATATGAGGAAGTGCTAGGGATACTAAGGAAACCATTGATTATATTGTCTTCCATGTCATCCTTAAGGCAGGGCGTTGTATCTATAGTGAGGATTGACTAAATGCTTTCTTCATCCGCCTCCTCATCTTCTACCCATATGGTGTTTTCATAGTTTGTGTTATGTTTGGCAGGGGGGTATAGGGTAAGTTGTTTTGTAGAGTTATCGTGAGATATAGTCATGCTACTTGTCCTGTAACCAATGTGAGCATCAGTAGTGGCTAACCATGGTCATCCAAGGATAAGTGGATGGCCACACAGAGTAGATCTTGGGTGTAAAATCATAAAATCAGCCAGGTAGTCCCAAGATTCAACAAAGATGATGACATCTTCTAGGATCCATTCAGGCATGACCGTTGATTAGTCTACAAGCTGTAAGACTGTGGGGGTTTGTCTTAAATTAGTTAATCTCGGTTTTTCCATGGTTTCCTTAGTCATTATATTTATGGCAACACCCGAGTCAATTAAGGCATTAGTTATACATTCATTGTTGATTTTGACATCAACAATCAAGTTTCTTGGGTCATCATATTTACCATTGAGGAATTTGCCTAATAGTAAGTCTGATAATTGTTTGGCTACATGAATGGTTTGGGGATCTCTCAGTTTTCTGCGAGGTTTCTTAATGCATAGATCCTTGATAATTTTAGCATAGGCCGGAATGTCTTTTATTGCTTGTAGTAGAGGAATTTTTATAGAAACATTTTGAAGTTTTACTAAGTCAATCCCAGTCTGCACTGGAGGTTTCTCTACAGTTAATCTTCCTGGAAATGGAGGTTTGGTTTGTGGAGTTGGAGGCTGGGTTGAATGTTTAGGGAGGTCAGGTTGATAGGTATTGGGAAAGTGTTCCTCAGGTTGTGTATTACTAGGTTTTGTTATGGGATTGTTGGCTTCTTCTTGATCATGTTTAGTAATAATCAAAGAAGCCTTATTGTTTAACACTTTCCCTGATCGTAATTGGATGCCTTGACACTTAGCATGGAAAATGGAGTATGTAGGATATTTGGTCCATTCAACAGTGTAAGCGTGTTGATTGGGTTTATTGTTGGGGTTAGGGGTGGGTTGTGCTCGCAGTTGTGGTCTGAGAGGGGAAACATGATTTATTAGGGGTGTTGGTCCTAAGGTCTGCATCTGACTGCTAAAGGGAAAAGCTAGGCCACCTCAAGTTTAACATGGTTGATTTTTAATTTTTGTTGGTCAGTTGGAGGGTTGGTTCTAGCAAGAAAAGAGCATGATTGGGTTGGAAAATGATATGGATGAGGGTCCTCCTTCGCTGGTGGCACACAAACGACAGACAGGTGAAATAAAAAAAAAAAGGGAAACAACAAACCACTCAATGAATAATCTGCTGCAAGAAGTTTAATACTTAAAATATCATTTCAAGATGTTAAACATGTATCAAAACACAATTACTCCTTCAGGTTGCAATAAAAACAAATCTTCACCAAGCATTAGTTGTTTTAACAAGTTGCATATCAATAAAGACAAGTTATACAATAGCCGAAGGAAATGAAATGTACTTTGCACAAATAAAAAACTACATTCAAGATAAGATAAAAAAACATGAAGATTTGAACGAAACACTGTCATCAAGAGTATGTTCACCAGGTAGGGAGATTTAATCCATGCATAGAACGGGTCTAACCAGTCTGATGTATTGTTATCCTTTACCAAAAACTCCGACCCCCAAAGCATACATAAACTGCATATTTGTCAGAGTTGCAGAGGCTCTCGTCCACATGGGACCGAGACTTAACTCCACATTAACAATTGTAGAACAACTAATTAACTTGACTAAAACACTGTTGGAGTACAACAATGTATACTTCACACTTGACTTAATAAAAAAGAGTGGTTCTTATCACACATAGAAGACCACTTATTAATTTAATCTAAAATGGTTTTGGAATTGATTAACTAAAAATTGCTACTGTCTCTGAGACTGAACTGATGCATGCGCTGGATGAACTGTAATTGTGGCAGAAACTGATTCGAAGTGAAAGAACTGAGTTCTGCATTTATCATGGTGTGCACGCATGTTGTTGGAGGCCACTGGAGACAACTAGATGTGCAGTGTGAAAATCTCCCGGAGTGACGTGGTGACTCTACGTCATATAAGCACATGATTGCGGAAGTTGTTGAGGGTGTTTTGGTTCCACACCGCTCCGACCCCTATAATCCACCACAAGCTGCCATGTATCTCAGAAGCTATACCGTGGTTTCCATTGCGGGACTGCTCTGGAAAATTAACATTCGAGCATTTTCTGTCCTCACAATGAAGTGTGACCGTCGATCTTGTCACAATCTGTGATCTAGGTGGCCCTACTACTTTAGCGCCCCTACTAAATTTCTATCCGTCTGCCATATTAGAACTCCCCTATCTGATTTAGCGATGGTGCCAATTTAGATGCAAAGTTTGTATAACTCCCGGAGCAGTACGGGGCCAGAGTGACGTGGCAGTCTCTCGGTACTTCGGATGATATTCCTTTCTTACACGCTGCAAAGATCAACGGTCCGCAATTACTTCGGGAGTTTGAGCTTCAAGAGTTTTCTTCTCCTTTCTCGCGCAATCCTCCGAAGTGCCGTATATCCGAAGTGAGAGAGATGTCGTCATGTGTCCTCATTGATGGACGGTCCAGATTCACTTCGGGAGTTCGGGTAATTCTTTCTCTAGTGCTTCACAAACCTTACGAAGTGCTAAGTCTCTGAAGTGAACGATCTACTTCCACGTGTCCTCGTTGATGGACGGTCTAGATTCACTTCAGGACTTCGGGTGTTCAGGAGTTTTCAATGCATAGTTCTTACAATCCTCCGAAGTGTCGTATCTCCGAAGTGAAATATATTCCTCCACGTGGGCTCTGGATTTGGACGGTCCGCAATTACTTCGGGAGTTGGGGCTTCGTGAGTCCTTTACTCCCTCAAATCTGCTTGTTTCCTCCCGAAGTACGAGATCGCTTGACACATGTCCCTTGCTTGAAGATCAATGGCCACGAGTGATTGCGGAGACTCAACTCGCTCTTTCTTTAATTTCCTTCCCGATCCCTGCAATGAGAAGATGCTTGTTCGTAGCGGGATCGATATGCACTATTGATCTGTTGATCTAGAAAGATTAACGATCCTGAGCGATTGTGGGCTCACAACTTGTAGAAACTTTAATTTGCTTCCCGATCCCCGCAATGCCTCCCCACCATCGATCTCTCTCCAATGAAATCTGACGGTCGTGACTTAATCTTTCTTAATCTGACGATTGAAAATTGAACTCGTTTGTTTACTTATATTTCAAGCGTGACATGGCCTGCTTTGATTCGCTGTCAACTTTGTGGGAGCTTACTGAGCTTACAAAGGAATTGGCAGACCTGGATGTCTCCTGTGCATAGGAAAGGTTTGGTGGGCTTGCTGCATGCTCAATTAGTGGAAAACATGATGACAAGTATTTCAAATGCAAATCAAACATGCAATTATCTTTCAAGGAAAACATAAATAATTTGGCACAAAGAACCAATTAAGCAATCCAATAAGGAAAACGAGGTCATCGAATATATGGGAAACCGACTTTATAAACAAGAAGAGAAAAATCTGACTAAGGCATAGGGAAATGAGAGAGGAGAGGCAGGGGTGCAGACCTAGGTTACAACATTGGCTCCAACTGTGGATAACACTTTCCTACGAGGTGCTAAGGACAACAGATTAGTGCCTTTGAATTTAATAACTTGCCCCTCACCTCCCTTTTCTTACCTATGTTCTATCTGCCAACCATGTACCTCTGAAAATTAACACTGAAGCTAACACCAATGCCTTTGTTAGGCTATGGAGTCTCTTATTCAAACAAGCTACTGAAAACCAACACACTGAAAAACAATCTACGGACAAAAAATTAAAAATGCTCGAACTATGAGCTTATTCTCCTACTACCTACTCTATTCAAGTTGAAAACCAACTCAATCATTTGTTATTCCACTTCAAATGAAACCAAGAAAACATTTGACTGAGAACTGTAACTCTGTGCATGTCACTGTTTAGAATAATCCAAAGAGGATATATCAAATGCGACAAAAAGTTGGCAGGCATCTGGTACTTACAATTGAAAATGATGATCATGCTAAAACTTTCAACCTTTAGGATTTTGGAAAAATAAGAATCCATCCACCTCGCTATTGGATCTTGAAACTCATGAAAAGCCTCCAACTAGTTGAGAGGACAAAGTTGTTATTGTGTAAGATATGCATTATAAACAAGACTGAGTTGCTCCTGTCCCCGTTGAAATGACTCATGAAAGTCATGTGATTCACAACCTTAAAGGGAAACACAATACTCCTGATACTGCTCAGCTTGTTGTTTGAAATGAATGGGTATGTCTTCTGCATTGCTGTTTTTTCCTTGTTCTAGCTCCAGAATGTCATCTTCAGACTTATAGATTTCTTGTTGCTCAACAATTTCAGAAGGAAGGGAAAAAACTTGCTCGTGACCTTCAACATCACTTTCCTCATAGTTAATCAAATCTTTATGAGAACATAGAACAACAAATGTATCATAACAACGACTAACTGAGTCACCTAGAATAATGGAAGTTGTATCTAAAGCCTTGTTATCATCAATTTCATCATTAATGTAATTCCCAACATCATCTCTTTGAATAAAAGTATCAGAAGAAGACTCATATGTAACCGAATCTTCCTCCACTTCCTCAATGAAAAAATCCCTTTTATTTTCACTACTAGAAGAACTAATAAGTGACTGTCGAATATGAGATCCAAATTCTTCACAACAGTTTTCAAAAAGTAAATCAGCTGGAAAAAACCCTTTACAATGCTTATTGAATGCAACATGGAACTGTTCCAGGGAGGAGATGCTAGCAGGGGGCAAGGATCGATACCACTCACGAGCATCTCCCTCTAATGAGTACATGGACATCTTCATGATGTATTCCCCACTGATGCATGAGTTCATGAAACTCAAGCAAATGCTCAGCAGGGTTGTCATCTCTATATTCTCTAAATTTGGGCAAGAAATCACCCCACTCATCTATAGTAGGAACAACATTTGGAAAACCAGGAACAATAAATAAATTTAAAGGAGCAAACCTCTGAGCCAAGATGGCTTCCATCTGAAAATATGATTTCTTAAAACTGTGGAGTCGCCACTAGATTCTTTAACCATGGAGTCTCTAGGTGAATGATATGCATTCTGAATGTGTCCGGTCTTTGTTCAGCATCAAAGATCAGATCTGATCGTTGTCGTTCTCCCAGGGAAAGATATTTTGTTACTCTGTTCCCCGACAACGACGCCATAAGATGTTGGTCCTAAGGTTTGCACCTAACTGCTAAAGGGCAAAGCTAGGCCACTTCAAGTTTAGAATGGTTGATTTTTAATTTTTGTTGGTTAGTTGGAGGGTTGGTTCTAGCAAGACAAGAGCATGATTGGGTTGGAAAATTATATGGATGAGGGTCCTCCTTGGCCGGTGGTACACAAATGACAGATACATGAAATAATAAAAACAAAGGGAAACAACAAACCACTCAATGAATAATCCGTTGCAAGAAGTTTGATACTTAAAATATCATTTCAAGACGTTAAACATGTATCAAAACACAATTTCTCCTTTGGGTTGTGATAAAAACAAATCTTCACGAAGCATTAGTTGTTTTCACATGTTGCATATCAATAAAGACAAGTTATACAATAGCCGAAGGAAATGAAATGTACTTTGCACAAATAAAAAACTGCATTCAAGATAAGATCAAAACACATGAAGATTTGAATGAAACACTCTCATCAAGAGTATGTTCACCAGGTAGGGAGCTTTAATCCATGCATAGAACGGGTCTAACCAGTCTGATGTATTTCTATCCTTTCCCAAAAACTTTGACCCCCAAAGCATACATAAACTGCATATTTATCAGAGTTGCAGAGGCTCTCGTCCATCTAGGACTGAGACTTAACTCTACATTAACAATTGTAGAACGACTAATTAACTTGACTAAAACACTGTTGGAGTACAACAATGCATACTTCACACTTGACTTAATAAAAAAAAGTGGTTCTTATCACACATAAGACCACTTATTAATTTAATCTAAAACGATTCTAGAATTGATAAACTAAAAACTACTACTGTCTCTGAGACTGAATTGATGTATGCGCTGGATGAACTGTAATTGTGGAAGAAACTGATTCGAAGTGAAAGAACTGAGTTCTGCATTGATCATGGTGTGCACGCGCGCTGTTGGAGGCCACTGTAGACAACTAGATGTGCAACGTGAAAATCTCCCGGAGTGACGTGGTGACCTGACGTCATATAAGCACGTGATTGCGGAAGTTGTTGAGGGTGGTTTGGTTCCACACCGCTCTGACCCCTATAATCCACCATAAGCTGCCATATACCTCATAAGCTCCATGGTTTCAATTGCAGGACCTCTTTGGAAAATTAACGTTCGAGCATTTTCCGTCCCCACAATGAAGTGTGACCGTCAATCTTGTCAAAATCTGTGATCTGGGTGGCTCTGCAACTTTAGCGCCCTTACTAAAGTTCTATTCGTATGCCATATTAGAACTACCCTATCTGATTTAGCGATGGTGCCAATTTAGAGGCAAAGTTTGTATAAATCCTGGAGCAGTACGGGCCCGGAGTGATGTGGCAGTTTCTTGGTACTTTGACTGATATTCCTTTCTTACCTATTGCAAAGAGCAACGGTTCTTTTCGATTTGAGATCAACGGTCTGCAATTACTTCGAGAGTTCGGGCTTCAAGAGTTTTCTTCTCCTTGCTCGTGCAATCCTCTTAAGTGTCGTATATCCCAAGTGAGAGAGTTGCGACCACATGTCCTCGTTGATGGACGGTCCAGATTAACTTCAGGAGTTCGAGTAATTCTTGCTCTAGTGCTTTGCAAACCTTACGGAGTGCTAAGTCTCTGAAGTGAACGATCTTCCTCCACGTGTCCTCGTTGATGGAATGTCCAGATTCACTTCGAGACTTCGGGTGTTCGGGCTTCGGGAGTTTTCATTGCATAGTTTTTACAATCCTCTGAAGTGTCGTATCTCCGAAGTGAAAGATCTGCCTCCACGTGGCCTCTGGATTTGGATGGTCCACAATTACTTTGGAAGTTCGGGTTTCAGGAATCCTTTACTCACTCAACTCTGCTTGTTTCCTCCTAGAGTACGAGATTGCCTGACAAGTGTCCCTTGCTTGAAGATCAATGGCCATGAGTGATTGTTGATACTCAACTCGCTCTGTCTTTAATTTCCTTCCCGATCCCCACAATGAGAAGATGCTCGTTCGTAGCGAGATCGATATGCACCATTGATCTGTTGATCTAGCAAGATCAACGATCCTGAGTGATTGTGGGCTCACAACTTGTAGAAACTTTAATTTGCTTCCCGATCCCCGCAATGCCTCCCCACCATCGATCTCTCTCCAATGAAATCTAATGGTTGTGACTTAATCTTTCTTAATCTGACGACTGGAAATTGAACTCGTTTGTTTGCTTGTATTTCAAGCCTGACATGGCCTGCTCTGATTCGGTGTCAACTCTGCGGGATCTTACAAAGGAATTGGCGGACCTGGATGTCTCTTGCACACAGGAAAGGCTTGTTGGGCCTGCTGCATGCTCAATTAGTGGCAAACACGATGACAATTATTTCAAACTCAAATTAGACATGCAATTATCTTTCAAGGAAAACATAAATAATTCGGTCCAAAGAATCAGTGAAGCAATCCAATAAGGAAAACTAGGTCATCGAATAGATGGGAAACCAACTTTATCAACCAGAAGAGAAAAATCCGACGAAGGCATAGGGAAATGAGAGAGGAGAGGTAGGGGTGCAGACCTAGGTTACAACAAGGGGAAACTGTGGTTATTGAGGAAATTGGGGAAACTGCTGATTTCCTTGAGGGGGTTGTTGTTGATGTTGGAAGTTTTGGAGGTTCCCTTGAGGATTCATATTCCAATTATGAGACCATTAGTACTCAGGGGTCAGTTTTTGGGGACAATATTTCCATGGCATCGGAGGATACCAGGGCTGAGACAGAGAAGAATATTGTAATTGTTGTCTAGACCAATAATCATTAGGAAATAGAGAGGGATTTTGACTCATACTTGTTGGTCGAGGTTGCCAAGGACGTTTTTGAGAGACAAAGAAAAGGTGTTCTGTTTCTTCACCAGAACTTTGGTAGGTTGCTTTCAATTCCAGGAAGGAGGGGCAACTGTTGGTAGGGTGCTCTTCCTCACAAATGCCACATATTTCAATGGTATCAAGTGGACATTCCTTCAATGGATGCTTTTTTATCCACTTCAAACAAAACATTGTCAACGCCCTTTCGACTTATGTTTTCTTTTGACGGTTCTACAAATTGTCAGTTTGTAGTGCCGAGGAGTTGAGTATGTCTATCTTGAATTTTTCCAACATACTGCCTATTTCTTCTCGAGAAATCCCTCCTGTAGTTGTTTTGTTAACCCTGGTGAGGATATCCCTTGGTCCTTTTCTGTGCTTATAAATTCCTCTCAAGTATTTTCTACACAGGTCGCAGATATCATCATATCCTTCTTGGGAGATATCTCCTCCACCCATGATATTCAAGAGATCTATACATTCGTCCTTCACCCCCTTGAGTAATATGGTTCATAAATTATCCTTGTCCAACTTGATCTTGGATATCTGGAGGTTATATTGGAACCGTTCTATATAGTCCTCTAGACTTTCATCCTCCTTCTAAGTCTTTCTAAATATTTCCTCTCGAATGTCTCTTCCTTTACAATAATCCTGATGTTTTTGCAAGAATTTATGCTTCATGTCATTCCAAGTACTGATAGACTGTGCTTCAAGTGCCATGAACCAATGTAATGCAACACTCTTAAGAGTGGCAGGGAACAATATTAGTTTCTGATCGTTCGAGAGGTAGTCATAGCTTTGTCATAGTACATCAAAATCAAATAGAAAGGTATCTATATCTTCACTCGATAACCCATGGAAGTTGGGAAGAGCATAAATAGGGATTTTCTTCATCGAGGCTTCACTTTGAATGTATCTTATAGGGAATTCAATTGTCATGTTCGAGGCTACTTCTTCATTTTCCGTAATGATATCTGGGAATCCCGGTCTTTCTGCAACCCTCCACTCTTCAATGCTTGTTGCTTCAGCCACTGGATGATCTTGAGAATTGAATTAAAAAATAATATGTTGTCCACTAATCAGATCTTTAGTCTCTCATTGTCCTTGAGGATAAGGGATATATTCTGCTTTTTCTTTTGAGATGGGAGGATAAGGTTCTACAACCCTTTTTCTTGGATCTTATCATCCTTTTCCTCATAGTTGTTGATGAATGTAGCTATGGGAGACATCCTCCAACTTACAAACCTGTGAGATGTGGAACATACCAACTATGTGAGTCTTTCTCTCAGCTTACAAACCTGAGAGAAATCCCCTAAGAAGGGTTCGAGGTTCCTTCCCGGGACAGAGCCAGGAACGTAGAGATGACCTCCTCCATGACGTGAGTGAGAAGAACTCCAGATGATTATCTGGTGGAAATGCGATCTGTTGAGTTAGGACGTGCCTGTGGCTGAGCACAAGGTGAACGTGATAAATCCCAAAAGTGCTGGGCATATCGTCATGCAAATAGAAATGAAGATGATGTGATGGCCTCCTCTGAGCAGTAGAGTTGACGAGATGACTCCAAATGATTCTCATGTCGGTGGTAGTGGGAAAGCAGATCTGTAGAGTGGACGAGCACATGTGAACGTGTGAAGACCTGGTTCATTTGTGTAATGAAGTGAATCAGATCTATGACATCCCTATGGATGAGCACTAGTGGGTGTATCCGATCCTTTTCTATATATATTATCCAAGAGTCAGACCTACCTGTAACCCTAATTGTTATGTAAAGGGTACAGGTCAGCCCCACCTTAATGTGATTAACAATAAATGTAAAAGATAATTGATATTAATATTAATATTAATTATAATAAATAATAAATATAATAATAAGTATATTTGACTTAGAGAGGTCAACCCTGTTGTGCCAATAGATGCCCTTTTTAATTGGTCAAAGTCTAATATAAGTAGGAGATGATTCTCCATTGTAGAATCACATCCTTCTTGTGTGTTTTGGAAATTTCGGCAAGTACTTCTCTTTGGCAAAGGTGCACACCTCTCTTGGGCACTAGTCTTCTAGGGCTTAAGCACCCTCTTGTGTGCTAAGTCATTCTTGGTGGTGAAAGGTCTTTCTCTTGAAGAATATAGCAAAGGATTTGGCTGGGGTTTCTTCCCTTGTTGAGAAGGGTTTCCTAGGATATATCTTGTGTACTTGTGCATGGTGTTTCTTCTTGTGATCTTGGTTGCTGCAACATTCTTGTTTATGGTTAAGACATGATGAAATTGAAATGAACTACATGCTTAACCTAATGCTTATGAAAAATCAACAATAGTCCTCCTCGTCCACCTACAACTTTGTTAATAGTATGGCCGACTCTTACTGCACCATATGATTGGGGGTTCTTTTCTTTATTCATGCACACTACAGTCCTCGACACATGTGAATTAAAGACTCACTGGGAAATTTTCCACAAGGAATTGGCATAGAATTTTCCTTAGTCCCCAACAATGATGCCAAAATGTACAAATTAATTTCTCATAATAAACAAACAATTTTCCTAATCATTTAAATTGTCAACTAGGGTAAGTCTTCTTATTTCAAGGCTATTATGCACTATATGTGCAGGCTGCAAATTCTTATTAGACACATACTTTTATATTGATATAGTGAATTAAAAAAAAATCTTTGCAAAGTAACAAACAAGAAATGTAATTTCTAGGAAACTAGTCATCCTTGTTAAACCCACATTCTGCAGCTAACTAAGCATGAACCAAGCTCAAAAGAGACTGACAACTTAAGCTACAACAACGATATAGATATAAAACAAAAAAACAAGTCACCAAGTCAAATCCATATCTAGCACTATGTTGGTGGAGCCCAAATAAGAGAAGGTTGACTGCTTGAAGCTAACACTTAACTAAACTAGGCCATGAGTTGCTAGGGCTAGTCCGTGTCCTCCTCTGTGTTAGCATGGAACAAAAGAGAACAAATCAACTGCGTAGATATTGCAACATAATTGAAATCAATGAAAAACTACAAGATCAAACATTCATGACTTTTAGCGACATAAATCAAATTAGATAACAATAAGCCAAAACTACTTTGTTCAACTATTGCACGGAATGATAAATTATCACACAAATAAAAAATCTAAAGGAACAATCTAACTAACTTATAATTACATGAATGTAACCTATTTCCTAGAGTGGGCTCTCCTCTTGGAACATAGTATCGCCTAAGGAAACTTCAACAACGAAAGCAGTACATGCACAACATCAAAATGGACATCAACTGCTCTTTGTATTAAAACAACACTTGTTACAGTTTGATAGTTTAGGCAACAAGATAGAAATTGATTCCTTTTCTTCCAGCAGGGAGCCAACTTATACAACATGCTAGTGTTCTATAATTGAAAGATAAATGGCATTCAAACCATTGGCTAGAGCCATTTTACATTACGATTTACAAAATTACAAAAATAACTTTTGTCTTTGTCACAAAATAAAACACACAGTTGTGCTTTTCTATCTTCGAGTAGTCAACTAGGATCCACTAGCGTGGATCCTCAACGACCTAGTGACATTGGCGGTTCAAGAGCTAGATGTTATGACTTCGTTGTTTTCCATGACCATCGTTCTGTAGCTAATACCTTGTTTCACAGCTTCTGCAACGGATACTAGATCTGCAACTTTTGCAGTTGAACAAGTCCCAGAGCTTCTGCAACAACATCCTAAAGTGAAGTTCTACAAACACTCAAGGAAATGGTAAAAAAACACATAATTCTATTATTCATACATTCAAATGTCTATCAAGATGTAAAGAATAAATTTAAAGTTTACCTAGTGTCAAACTCGGCCAAATGTCAAAAAGGTTTAGACTTGAGATTGACAAAGGAACACAAATGAGGCAGACTTGAACAAAAGGTGCAGGAAAATGTGGCATTCCCATGACCCCAAAAAATTATCAAGTCGTTTACTTAGAATTCAATTAGATGATGCATTTATGTATTTATGAAGTGTTATGATACCACAAGATTACCAAGAAAAATGTTGTGTCAAATCCACTGTAAGTGAACACAAAACTAACCATGAAATCACATGCTAGAGACCTAAGATGTCTCCCTTAATGATCAAAGTGTTGCACTGAAAAATGCATCATTTTATTTATTCCAAGTGTTGAAACCTAAAAAATGATCCAACGTTGCAAGAAAAAGAAGTGAGAGCAAGTTCAAGTGTTATTAAACCACATGTTTTCCAACATTAGCAAGATAAACTCAAAAGAAATGGTATGAGATCAAGAACCTTAGAGTTTAAGCTTGAGATAGGTTAGATCCACAAAATATCAAATTAAAATCAAGATCTAAGACCCAAAATTTCAGCTAGGCGAACTAACTTACTTATGCCAAATTAGGATGGATATAGCATGAAGAAAATAGTTAGCACAAGTTAGATCCAAGCTAAACAAGATTTAACAATTAACTTCAAAACTTGGATCTAGAAATCTCACTCAAAAATTAAACCCTTAAACCCTATATTGCTTGAAACAAAAATAAAAGAAAAGGAAAATTAAATTGAGATGGTTAGAAAGAAATGGTAAGACCTAAGTGCTACCATTGGGCATGGAGTCTAGACCACTCCTTGAGTAGATTTCCTCTTTTCCTTCGTTGTTGAAGTCCCCACACATCTCTGGAGAATGCCTAGTGAGCATCAAGTTAGGAAATTTGAACTATACAAGATTCACAAGGTGGCTAAACTAATCATAGATTCAACAAATTCCATTCTTTTCTATTTTCTGAGCATAATCACATTTTATGAATAAGAACACTTGTTTAAGTAACTCGCCATTTAAATCTTGTTCAAATTTGGTGGCTTTCTAGACTATTCACATACTTAAATTTTCCATAAAACTTGAGAGTGAGTAGTTAGAAATCGCCAAGCTTTTGTCAAGTCATGTTAGAGAATTCCCCTTTTTACTCAATGATCTAGCTTAGCTTGACTTGTAGGGTTTCTCCCCTAGGCTAGGGTAGTTTTTCCCTATTCTAAAGTGTGGGGAAAGGCCACCGAGGTGACAGTGGGTGAGTTGTATGATAGTGCCTCTAGGCTCTCTCGTTGAGGTTAGGACTTTTCCTCCTAGGTGAGATTTTGAGCATCAACATTTTTGCAATCGTTGTCAAGAATAAAGTCCATTCCCCAGTTATTTGAAGTTTGGATTCAACAAGAAATTTGGTGAGTAAGATTTGAAGGTTTTCATAAGTTAACTCATCGGGTGACTCCATTGAGGGGAAGAAGCATGATTCCCTTAGATATTTTAAAGTTTGTGTTGCTTGTAGGGTGAAGCAAGCGTTTTTGGGTTGGCCTTTGATTATTCACCTTGGTGACTCCACTCTTTCCATATTTGTTTTTTAGGTTGAAGTTGGGTGAACATGGCACCTTGGGATTTTCATGAAATCTTTACTTGCTTTGATCTTAGAAAAATTGTGCAATAACCAAACAAAATCGTTCTAGAATGGAAGGAAAATGTTCCAAAATTTGACGGTGAAAGATTTCATGCTACTCAACACATCTTGTCATTTTGGAATATGTTTGGAGGCTTGGCATAACACACGAAGATATCTTACTCATGCTATTCTTTGTTTATTTGGATGGAAGGAGAAAGGGTTGGGTGATAAATGGCATTACTCCTAGGTCAATATCATCTTGTGAGGATTTTTATCAAAATCTTTTTAAGTGTTGGGGTCCTCCTTAGAAGATAAAGATGAGGAAATTATTGAAAACCATGAAATTGAGGAAACATTTACTTTGTTTGTTATTGGGAATCAAAATTATGAAATGAATTTAGATGAAGTATCTTCTCATGGTACTGATGAAGAAGATTTTGATAATAATTTGGAGAGTGAATGTGATTCCTCTATACCACATAGACATGGAGTGTCATATTTGGAGGCCCTAAATTATTTTCAATGAAGCTAGAAAATAAAAAGAGATCTCCATGGTACATAGTATTGAAGATAATAATGAAAACCAAGAGCCACCTCTTGTGGGTATATATGAAGAGTCTTCTTATGGCCCCCTTGAAGAACAATCATCACCTTATGAACACATTGAAAAAAAAAATGCATCAAGAAGACCTTAAATAAGAACAAATTAAATACGTAGATGATTAGATTGATGTTTTCCATCAAAGGAAAAAGGAAATATATGCTTTATTCTTCGAATTTCAAAAGAATCATTCACTAGAGTTGGGGGCTTAAATAAGTAAGAAAATAGAATAAAACAATGCAATCTATGATTACAACTCATGAGGAAGATGTTTCCACTTTGCCATTGAATCAAGATCAATAATATGAAGGAAACATGGATGAATGATCTTATCATCCCTTTGAAAATCAAGGATATGAACAAGAAGACCAATAATTTAAGGATCACATTAAGGAAGAATCACTTCACGAAGAACACAACTTTAATGGTGACCACATCTATGCCAAACACATGGATGAAGAGGAATATCATCAATCCATTAAGGAAGAAGAGTTAAGGGAAGATGAAGATGAACTTTATGATCCATGCTTTGATGATTTTGAAAGGGTGAACTTTGAAGAAACATTAATGGACTCTCCCTCATTCCATGAAGAAGATGATAACCTTGGTGTTAGACCTTCTTGCTTACCTTTGACTTATGAGTGTTCTCCTTCCTTACCTTTAATGAAGAGAAACATGGAAAGTCAATCATTTCCATGTAGATCATAAAGTCAATCATTTCCATGTAGATCTTGGTTGGAGCTTCTTTTACAACATTTTTTCCTCAATGAATTTACAAGTGAAGTCAATGGGTTGATCCACTCTTATGATGAAATAATGATTACATTAGCCCTATTGACCTTTGGATGGAGGAAATTTGTGTAATTATTACCCAACATTGGCATGATTTGGGCCTTGCACTTCATGATCATACATTTACTTTGGTTCTAGGCCTAAGAGTGACCAAGATTCTACTTAATACCCATGTGATTTTTAATGTATCCTTATTTTGGTTTAAATCAAACACATGGAAAACCCCAAGCTATTGATGACCTTTTCAAATGGTCTCACTATATCTTTGACTTTACCTATCAACCACACTTTTTAGTTAGATTGTAGGAGTAGGAAAGAATAAGTTTCTTTGAACATTAGATTAAGATGCTTGCATGTTTCTTTCTTTCATTTGCTTTCCTTTCATTTTGTTTTCCTTAGATTTATTACATACTTTTATTTCATTCATTGGAGTTTGATTTTTTTTTTTTCATTTAGGTAAAGTTTTTGTAGTTGTTTACAAGGGTGGTAGAATCTGCCTATTTCTCACATTTCCTAAAGTTTATATGTGTGTATACTATAGGTCTGAGTGAGATTCTAGAGTTCTCATATACTTTTATTTTGAGAGTACATGTCCATGGGTTGGAGCCAGATTTTTCCCCCTCAAGGGAAACTACTTCCAGACCTGTTAGGGACCTGTTATCACACAATTTGTACTTTGATAGAAGAAAAGGTTAAAGGAGAAAATTGGTGTAATGAGAGACTATCCTATCACTGTCACCTCAATAGGATGTCTCTTTCTATTTAGGGTGGTAGGCCCAGGGGAGACGTCCCCGATGACCTGGGGTTTTGAGAAGGCAAAGGGAAAGTAACTAGGTAAAAGGTCCCCATTCACAAGTCACCACTAATCAGAAAGTCCGGTTTAAATAACCAATTAATAGATAGTATGCCAGAAGTGTACTTGCCCAGAACAAAGTAACAAGAAAACTATATATTTGCAAAAGCACTTGCTAGTTAGCACTTCATAAAACCATTGACTTTCTTAAATAAAGAAATTTGCTGGATATGATGAAGTAAATAGAAATCTTATAACATCAATGTTTATAGAGAAATACTTCACATAAAATGTCTTAAAAATAGCTTCAAAATGACTAAAATCCATTAACCATTGAAGTCACAACATTAGCATTTGACAGAAGCACATAAGACAAACTATAACTCAGCCTTTACAATTGCTTTATGAGATTTTAATGCTGCATTAAATGACTGTAACTTACTTTAGTAAAAACAAGAAGTAGGTTAGTAGATCAAGGTATTCTAGGGTTAGAAAGTGTTAGTAGGTTGTTCAAAGAATAGGTTTTGAAGGTTGTGTTGATCAATTACTCAATGGAGGACTTAGACTAGTGTTTTCTTAGGGAAAATGGAGTCAATAAAGTGGCAACAAATGCTGAAAAAAAAGGATGATAATAGGAGAGACAAAGACACGAGGAGTTGATGAATGAAGTGTTGGTAAGCCAAGGCTTCAACCACCAAACCCTAGGGGGAAATGACTAGAAAGGTGTAGGTAACCCTAGGCCTTGATAGATTTTCCTCCCTCTTTAACTAAAAAAATGAAGCAAGTGATGGCTAAAATGAAACAACAAGTGATAGGGTGTTGCAATGGCAAGGCTCTTAGCAATGGCTTCAAGAAAAACGACTCCTTGGCACAATCTAGTAGGTGGATAGCAATTGAGATAAGGACAAAAATATGTGCTTAATATCCTAGGGTTTCAAGCTAGCAATTTCATAATATTTAGAAAAATGCAAAGTAAAGATACTATAACCATTCAAAATAAAGAAGAATTGTATAATTTTACTTACATTCACCAAGAATAATCTAGCATATCACCTAGTTGTAGACTGTCCACTAAGAAAATTCCCCCAAACACCAATATTAGCCTTCCTTCAACAAGTGCGCACTAAATTTCAGTCATGAAACCCTAATTAGGGCGCAAATTTCAGACCTCATAAGTGTGAGTGAAATATGATGAAAAATAAGAGGTAATTTCCCCTTATTTATAGAATACTAAAGATCAAAATTAGGTCAAAAAGGTCGACATGGCCAGTTACAAATAATATCTAGTTTTTACATTAAATTTCATAATAAAACCCTAAAACAAGCTACTAAGGTGACATCATGCCCTTTTAGGGTGACATTAGGCCCTTTTTGGGCAACGTTGGCCTCCTGGAGAAAAATGTTAGGCCTCCTTAGGACTCAAGAACCTACCACGCGTGCCACTTGGCACACAACTACCTCCAAAACATCCCAAAATTATGGATCGCGTCATGGGTGACCTGGGTGATGTCATGGGCCTTCCAAGGCCTACATCATGGTGGAAAGGGAACAACCCCCCTAGGTCCAGGCCTGCCAGGATGCCCCTTATGAAACGTCCTCCTCTCTTTGGTGAAATCCTATGATCTGTCTCTGCCCCCTGCTGGGGTCTCAACATCCATCTGGTTGGATTTTAGCCCCATGGAGGTCCGAACTAATCATTTCCCTAGGTGTACCTATCCATCAAGTGTGGCCCTGCAACATCAACAGATATGCCCTCCATGGGATCATACGTCATAGGGATCATAGCAATGTCAATCACATCTAATCATCAAGTTATTAAACATGTGCATAAACCCCCTTTACTCGGACAAGTGCTCAAATAAATTATGCTAATCTGTAAGCCAAGTTTGGAGGAAATGCTAGGACGTCCTATTGGGATAATTCTCAATGGATGTGGGATGTTTCCAGGAGAAGTCAAATCTAGGCCATGTGAGTGGATGAGGTTGTTGATGATTGCAACTACGTGAGACATTATCTAGATTACAAACCTGAGAGAAAGCCCTTGACAGGGGTGTGTGGTTCCTATCTGAGACAAATCTGGAATGTAGAGATGGCCTCCTCCTTACAAAGAGTTAAGAAGAACTCTAGATGATTCTCCTGTGTAACAGAGTGGGAAAGGAGATTTGCAGAGTTGGACGTGCCTGTGGCTGAGCACAAGGTGAACGTGTGAAATCCCAAAGTGTTGGGTGCATCATCATGAGAACATAAATGAAGATGATGTATTAGCCTCCTCTGAGCATAAGAGTTGATGAGAAACTCCAGATGAATCTCCTATGTAATGCAGTGGGAAAGAAGATCTGTTGAGTGGACGTGCCCGTGGACGAGCACCGGTGAATTTAATCCTAGTGGTTGAGCACTAGTGAAGAAGTGGTTCTTCTGTGTAATGCAGTGAGCCAAAGATATGGACATCCCTATGGATGTGCCCCTGGTGGATGAGCACTAGTGGGTGTATAAGATTGTTGAAATAATGTAACTGCGAAGAGCATTCTTATTATTATTGGATTAAATCCCCATTGTGGATTAATCATGTCATTATTATTATTATTGTTATTGGATTAATCCCCATTGTGGATTAATCATGTCGGTTCATGTCATTATTATTATTATTGTTATTGGATTAATCCCATTGTGGATTGACTGCGTCGCGTAATTGTATAAGGAATTTCAAATCCCCTTTATGGATTATCATCTGGACAATTTTGTAAGGGCGTAATAAGAATTCGGCCCCAACAGCTATTGCGTGGAAGACCTAGAATTTAATTAAAGGTGGGTTTACCCACCTAGAGGGAGAGGTCGGCCTCAGCCAGGACCTTCACACAGCAAGGGCCTTTGTAGGTAAATAAGAGGCTAGCTACCACTTCAAACACACACAACTCACTTACTCATTATTCATGAGGTGTCGCAATTACCAGCTGGAGAGAGGAGAAGAAGAGCATGATTCCCTTGGAGGACTATCTATATTGGTTTGAGTTATCTCTTTGAACATTGTATAAGCTATTTATGATAAGGAAGTTTTTTGCCGGGTTTTCTCTAGAGGGTTTCCCAGATAAATGCTGTGTCTCCATTTCTGCTGATCTTGTTCTTATGTTGCTCTTATCTACTTAAAATGCAAAGAACTATAATAATGGCATAAACATTAACATGGTATCGAGCCAACCTGAAGGAAGGATATTTCGCGAAGAGGAAAAACATCATCATACTGCACTCCTAAAATTAGGGTTTTGCAAAAAGGACCTTTCTAACTCCCTAAATCACCTAGAAAAGTCACTTCCTCCCTCAAGATCATTTTGGCACTTAGAGCTTACATTTTCAGTAGCTAGATCTCACGAAAAGTGAAACTCCTGCTCACAAAGTACCGCAGTACCCTAAGCACCGTAAAACCGTAAGACGATTCGCAACTGGCAGACCGACGGAAGGGTAAAATCGATCAAATCTGACCGATCACCTAACCACCCGCCTTGAAGCATCTATCCCTTAGATCAGATTTTCAAAACTCAAAGTTTCTGAAAAATTAGGGTTTCATAAACCCTGCACAGGCTGTAGCCAAAAATGTAAATTGCAGCCAGAAGCTGCACCAGAGAACTGCCTGTACTCACTCTTTAAAGTTTTGTGGATTTACGGCCATACCTGTATGGAGCCACTACTTAAAATGCCATCCAAGGCATGTACCTCACATATGGTTAATGGTTAAAACCCTAAAGAGTATCAGTGAGAAGGGATTCTTTGCCATAGATCCATATGATTCTGTGATCCACTATATTCCAGAGGGAATGATGTAAACTTGTGTGGATTATTCTATGCATCTATTTTACAGAACTATCTTGACTGGTTGAAGCTATGGACTAAACTATTAGTTGGGATTTAAAACATCTATGAGTCTGGTCCAAACTTAACTTTTTGTCGAGATAGCATATTGTCTTTAGTACAACAGACAGGTTGAAAAAGTACTCACACTTGAGCGAGCGAGGACTCCGGAAGAAAATGCCACTCACTCTTGAGGATAAGGCTCTAGGTTTGATTAACTAGATTCAAAGGTACATAGATACCGGATGACTTTAGCCGAGATAACAATCACAGCCAGCTATAATTTGATACAGCATGTGAGAATGTAGATGTAGCTTGATATCACTAACAGTCTCTTTCTGTGGAGAACTCTCGGTGGTAGTTAGTTGGGAGGTTGCCATGGAAGAATGTTGGTCACAACACTAAGAGATGTTGACCTCATTTCAGATTGTATTCCTCAATTTTAATCTTCTTTGCTAAATTGAGGCACAAGCTTCCCAAAAGAGCTACCGCGGATGATTGTCTGCTATCATTTTATATTATTACATGATATTATTCGTTCTGTTGTTTGTTTTACCTTGCTCCAAAATACGAGGAAGCTATAGCTACAAGTGTGAAGGTAACGTGCTAAAAGAAGAAATCATAAATGAAGCAAATCATCATTGGAAAAGATGGTCACTCCTAAACCGCCATGACCCACGCTTATTGAAGTAAACCATGCACTTCTAGAATATTAGCCTCGATTTCACCATAAGGCGCTACCAAACATATGGAAAGTTTACAATTTCTGCAGTTTTACTGTGAATCCTAGCACCATGAAGGCGTATGTGATGGATGTGCACAAGGAAGAACGTCAAGAACCCATTTTCTAAGAGGGACAACAAGGCAGAGGGAGTCCTAGAACTCATTCATTTAGATGTATGTGGGTCAATGACCGTTGCATCCCTCCAATAACAGTACAGTATACTATGTATCATTCATTACTGATTATTCCCGTAAAAAGACCTGGGTATATTTGAAGTATTCAGCAAGATCAAGGAATTCAGCCTTGATAATTCAAACCTTCAAGGAAGATTTTCATATACCTGCATGAGAGAATGGAGGAAAAAGAGCAATTCTAAAAAGAATTCAAGTGAATATCCGTGAAAGATGTTGGGATTCGGGAAGATTTCAAAATACCAAACTAGTAGCTGGAACTAAGAACATAACCATGTTGAAGCCGAAGATCAAGACTTCCTATGTGCTTATGGGCGTAAGCAGCAATGACATTGTTTATGTGCGTAACCCATTGCCTCTATAGTAAATTTGGGCTCAAGCATTAACACTTGAAGAGATGTTCAACGGAAAGAAGCCGTGAGGTGCTTCATCTCAAAATATTTCATTGCCCAATATTTATTCATATACCAAAGAGTAAAGAAATGAATGGAACCCTTCGGAAAGAAGGGAAAATTTGTGAGATACTATGAGGTATCCAAAGCCTTAAGAATCTACATACCAGGATACCACCATATTGAGATTAGCATAGATGTAACATTTGATTAAGATGAAACACTCAAAAGATCAAGAAAATGCCAACTTGAAGAAATGTATGAAGAGGAAAAGTAAATCCCAGGACTACCTAACTGCGGAGGGAAGCCCTGTAACCATGTAACCTCGATGAGGAGACTCAAGATCAAGGATATACCGGGTTCAAGAAACTCCTCAAATAACCTTCTCCCATAAAGAAAGCCTACGAAGGGCAAGAGAGTTTATTCAAGATGGATAGAAGCATGGTGTTCCGTGAAGGAACCATGAGACAGGAGAAAAGACCAAAGCCATTCCCTCGAAGTTACACTAGCTTTGATGCAAATCTACTTGATGAACCTAAGCATGCTTTGGAAGAGCTAATATTCAAAAGAAGGAATGCGCGATAGAGGAATACCAATCCATAAAGAATGATGTATGGGAACAGTTCCTGCATCAAAAAGTATGGATGTGGTATCATCAAAATGGCTTCAAAAATAAAACATGTTGTCGATGTAAGTATTGAGAAATATAGCAAGATTCTACGCTTCATGGATTTCCCATAAGGAAGGCATTCACTATGAAGAAACATTCACTCCTATAAAGAGATACACTTTGATCAGAACCAACATATCTCTTGCAGCTAAGATGAAATGGAAGCTACACCGGATGGATGTAAATATCTTCCTTGAATGGTGCTATCAAGAGGAAGTGTATAGAACAACCCTGATCGCGGCTGAAGACAGAAGCCCCATGTTCACCGATTGAAGAAAAGCCCATAATGGATTGAAGCAAGCTCCCATAGATTGGGATGGCTATATAGATAGTTTCTTGATTGAGCTTGGGCTTTACTAAGAGCAAAGCAGACTCAAATCTCTACTTCAAAATTATGGATAATGAACCGCTAATCTTACTACTGTATGTGGATGACTCATTCTAAACTGGAGAAGAAAAGATCATCAACGAATGTAAAATAGAGACTCTGTCAATTGATGATGACCTGGTCTCATCGCATTACTTCTTAGGCCTTGAGGTATGGCGTGTAGTCTAGAAAGAATCTTCCTTAACTACAGTACATCTAACAAATTTTAAAGAGATCCATTATGCTAGAATGCAGTCCACGAATACACCACAGCTAAAGCTCTAAGATGTCAATTTTATTACCCGGCCTAATTCTTGATAGACGTTACCAATCAAGTGAGCAAACATATTATTGGATCTGATGTGGTTCATGGACTAACACCTATAATTCGACATCCGACTAAGGAACAATCTTGAGTCGGCCTGCAGAGCCCGCATCGGTTCACCTAGTGGTCGAACATGCGGGATACCTTAAAGGTACAATGGATATGTCTTAGCTATGATGGAGATCAGCATCCACATTGAGGATATACCTACGTGATTAGAAGGAAGCGTTGGTGTATTTAAAACACTTCCGATGTCGTAAGCCATAATCAAGATCCTGGGCGCAGTAGGGGAAGCAATCCCAGATTTCTCTGCGACAACCGAAGCGAGTATACTGCCGCGATGTTCTCGCTTAGCCAAGCCATATATGGTTTCAAAGGTCGACTGGCCTATTTGATTTGAGATGAGAGCAACCACATCTCTATGACAATCAAAGCCGCATTAAAATGATAGAGAATCCGGTGTTCCATGATAGGTCAGTGTACATAGAAATCCATTTATCATTTCCACTACGACATGGTACGCTTTAGAAGAGCCCGCCCATTTCATTAGTACGATGAATAAGTTGTCGTGACGCGGTTGATCGCTTCCCATCTCGCAGTTTGAACACTTTCAGATAAGCTTGCACAATAAAAGGACCTTCCCTCGAAGGGGAGTAGATGTCTTTCTTCCCGGACCTCATATATATCGTAGCAAGATATTGCTTCAATTCGCTTTGTTAGACGAAGTATGACACCGTGTAGGATCCTTGCTTCCTGATCATTGGTGCCAGACGCAGCCAAGATGAGCCGCACAAGCTCACCTTTACGTTAGATGTAAAGCATGATGGTATGATCCTTTAAGCTTTCCTCGAATTCTGTTGTTAGATCTAAAGCAAGATGAGTCATGCTTTACGTTTAACAACTAGGTCAGAAGTGAGATGATGATATTAATTGATTTTGACCTAGTTGTTAGGTGTAAAGTGAGATGATGATATTATTTTCTTTTGACCTAGTTGTTAGATGCAAAGCATGACCGGACTCCTCTTCCTAATCTAGCTGTTGTATCGAAGTAAGATGATTCCTCGCTCTGACCTCATGAAAGTTAGGCGAAAGCTTTGTAGATGTTGATGTGTTCCTTTCTTCCGACCTCATTGTTAGATCGAATCAAGATGAGTTTACAAGCTCGAATTTGAAGCGGTTAGACGAAGCATGCCACTGCGGATTCCTTACTTCTGACCTAGTTGTTGTATCGAAGGTAGATGATGATATTACTTGCTTCCGAAATAGTTGTTAATGAAAGCAAGATGTGATCATTTGTGCCACCAATCAAACTCAAGGTATGAGGGCTGGAGCTAGTGTAGTATCATGGATGTGCCACTTAGTACGGATGAGGTATCATTCATCGATATATATTTGATGCAATGATGATATCATTCCTTCAGAATGATGATGTCAATATAAAGAAACTTCCATGACTCGTGAAATGCAGTAGACAATGTTTCAAGATGATATTGACGACATCATTCTCCGTGATGCCAATCGGCTTTATTTAAGACCTCTCTTCCTGGATGCTGATGAAGAATACCGTTTTTGGGGAGGTTGAAATAATGTAACCGCTAAGAGCATTCTTATTATTATTGGATTAAATCCCCATTGTGGATTGTCTGCAAGTCATTATTATTATTATTATTTGTGATTGATTAATCCCATCAGATTATTCATGCCCAGACTGTATATGACCAAATCCCTTTATGGATTGGTCACTCTGGACAATTACAAGGTAATAAGAAGTCGGCCCAAATGTACACATTATGGAAGACCCAATTAATTAAAGGTGGGTTTACCCACCTAGAGGAGAGGGGTCGGGCTCCGCCACAGACCTTCACACTGCCAGTCTTGTATAAATATACACCCTCACTTCAAACATAATAACCCCACTTGCTCACATCTCATGAGGCAAGTTGCACTACCAAATTGGAGAGAGAGAAGGTATGGGCACATCTCTTTGAGAGGACTATCTATATTGGTTATCTCTGAACACTGTATGTGTTTTCGAACATTGTATTGGCGATTTATGATAAGGAAGTTTTTGCTAGGTTTTCTTCCCCTAGAGGGTTTCCTAGGATAAATGCTGTGTCTCTTGTGAATGTGTATTTCTCAGTGATCTTGTTCTTATGTTGCTCTTATCTATTGAAATACAAAGAACTATAATAATGACATAAACATTAACAAAGATCCCTTGATATATTGTTCAAGACCTACCTGTAACCCTAATTGTAATGTAAAGGGTACAGGTCGGCCCCACCTTAATGTGATTAATAATTAATGTAAAAGATAATTAATCTAGTTAATATTAATTATATTGTGAGCTAGTGAGGTCGGCCCTCTTGTGCCAATAGACACTTCATTGACAGGTTCAGTCTAGTATAAGTAAAGGTAAATTCCCCATTGAGGAATCATATCTTTCATGTGAGTTTGGAAATTTCAGCAAGTACATATTCTTGGGAAAAGTGCACACCTCTCTTGTGTGCTAGTCTTAATGGGTTTGAGCACCTTCTTGTGTGCTAGGTTTTATTGGTGGTGAAGGTATTTCTCTTGAAGAATATAGCAAAGGATTTTGGCTGGGTTTTCTTCCCTTGTTGAGAAGGGTTTCCCAAGATACTTCTTGTGTTCTTGTGCATGTTGTTTCTTCTTGTGATCTTGGTCACTGCAAGATTAATGGTTATGGTTAATTCAAATGCTAAAATGGAATGAACTTCATACTTAACCTTGCTCATAGAAAAATCAACATGGTATCAGAGCATAGGTCTTGAAGAACCCTTCCACAAGCTTTCAAAAGGCTAAACTGTCCTCCTTTTGCAGTTCCGTATGACCTCTAGTGTTTCTATAGAAATCTGTACGAACCTCACTTGATAAGCCCTTTCACCTCTTTTTAAGTGGACGTTGGAGATAAAAATTGGACCAAGTTGTATGACCCTCCTTAGCGCATCGCCATATACCTTCAAAATCAAATTCCGTGGATTTTGAGGTTTTGGCCCTAGGGTTTCTAGGGTGCCAAAATTTTTCTGCAGAATCTTGATCGTAGATTTTTGTAACTTCTTGAAGAAACATTTTTTCTTAATTCAACAAGAATTTCTGAGACAATATCAAAGTTGATTGTTGGTAGTTTGAAGCCGAACAAAATCCAAGGTTACTAATTCAACCTAATCATTAGGTTTTCAAAATCCAATTGGCGAGAGTTTGAAGAAACCAAACAAATGAAGAACAAAACCTTAGTAGAAGATAGGCTTGATGGAGCAAGCAACTTCAGATCCTGGAAATCAGGACTCTAGGTCACCCTTGAAGAAGATTATCTTTTGGATGTGGTAACTAAAAAATTACCAGACACAACTATAGATGTAGAGAATAAGATAAGAAAGGAAGAATATGTCAAAGCAAGAAAATTAATCATCTACTCAGTAAGAGATCATCTCTTACCTCGTATTTCCAATCTAGAGACAACTTATGATAGGTATGAAGCATTAAAAGAAATGTTTGAAAGTGACAACACCCTCATAGCTCTTACCTTGAAGAGCCATCTTCAAAGTACCAAGATGACGAAAGGTGACACAATTGCTATCTTCTTTATGAAGATATAAAAAATTAAAGAACAACTAGAAACCATTGGAGAAATCATGTATGATAGAGAACTTGTCTTAACTACTCTCAACAACCTTCCAAAACAGTGGGAGCCTTTTCTTTAGAGTATTAGTGGAAGAGAAAGTCTACCAACCTTTGATCATCTATGGACAAATTGTACTCAAGAAGAACTTAGACTTAGAAATAGAGGAGTGGAAGACTCCTCAGAAGAAAATCACGCTCTTGCACTTCATACAAAGAAAGGAGGAAAATTCAAAAGAAACTTGAGACAAACATTCAAAGATGAAAATTCTTCATCAAACCCAGGTTATAATCAAAGAAGAGATGTTTAAGAAATTCAGTGCTTCAAATATGAAAAATATGGACACTATGCAAGAAACTGTCCAACCAGGAAGAAGGGAAGACAATATGCTTCTACTGCTGACATTGATCTAGATCCACCTCAAAAGAATGAAGATAAGAGAGAGGATAAGTACATCCTCTAATCTAAAACATGAATACAAACCAGGTAAATCAATTGATCTCTAATTTTATAGTTGATTGCATTTTTTAATAAATGAAGGATATTATCCCTAGTATGGGATCCCTCAAAGACTTGGACCATTATCCCTAGTACGGGAGTCCAAACCATATTTGATTGATTATTATGCGAGACAAGCATATATATTGTCCTTAAAGAAGAGATATCCATTCAACAAACCCAAATAATCTTAGATGGAGATTGACAGTGAGACAATACCTTCTCCCCCTTTAGCAGTCAAGAGGGAGACATACATTATTCCAACCAATCTAGTTGCTCCAGTTGATATACCCAGAGATATTGCAGTAAGGGAATAAAAGGGCATGCCTAGAGTCAACAAAAATATGCTAGAAGACAAAGAGGCATACAAGTCCTTCAAGGGACACCTTCAGAAAGCAAAAGAATTTTCAAAGCTATCCTTCAGTCATGAGCCACTTCATTGAAGAAACAAAAAGAGAAATAAGTATGGTAAGACACCATAACAGAAGAATACCAGTGTCTCTTAAAGAATGATGTATAAAATATTATTCAAAAACCAGAAGGGAAGTCTGCGGTAACTTCCAAGTAGATCTATAAGAGAAAGCATGCAGTTGACATAAGTGTCAAGAAATACAAAACTAGAGGACTCTCACAAACAGAGGGAGTTGTCTATGATGAGACACTTGATCTAATAAGACCGATACACTTCCATTCGTACTATCATCCATGAGTTGGAAACTATATTAGATGAATGGATTCTTGATGATTTTGGGTCTCAACAAGAGTATTGTTGATCCAAAACCTATATTACTATAGTGTTGGTGACGAGAGCCTGATTTTTGATGACTTATTCAGAAAGCCTTGCTGCTGAAAACAAGCAAGCCTTGACTTCTGAGTTTTTGAGATGAAGGATATGAGTATGATGCACTACTTCTTGGGACAAGAAGTATGACAGAGGACCAATGAGATTTTCCTAAGTCAAGGAAAATATATAGTGGGAGTATTAAAGAAGTTCAATATGACAGAATGCAAAACCATCGTGATGGTTTTGAAGAAAATGAATGATGATGCTTCAGATGGGAGTGATCCACAACTGATTGGACCATTGATGTACCTGGCTAACACTAGACCTGATTCATGCCTTAAAATGAACGTGCTTAGAGAATTCATGAGTCAACCAAGACAGATTCACTTGATAGCAATAAAGCATTTATTGAGATATACACGAGGCACAGTTTAATATGGTCTGAGATATGCCTCCGAGTGTGAAATTGAGTTTGCAGGGATATGCCTATACAAATTGTGCAGAGAATACAGTGGACCGAAAGAGAAAATCCAGTTGTTGTCTTACCATGAAGGTTGCCATGGTTTCCTAATGCAACAGGAAAAAAAACTCCGTGGCCTTGAAAACCAAAGAAGCAAAATATATAACATCGAGTGTGCGAAGCAATGTGGCTCCACAAGCTTCTGACATATTTATGATGATAACAAGAGCCGCGTGTAAAGCTCTTTGAGAACCCAATGTTTCTTGATGGATCGAAACATGTTGAGATGAAATAGTATTATATCAGAGATATGATGCAGAAGAAAATAGTACACACGCAATACCTTCCTACACATGAGTAGATTGTAGACATCTTCATCAAATTAACTTGGTGAAAAATACCTCCCTAGTTGAGAGGGAGTGTTGATGAATACAGCCAAGACAAATTTCAAAGTACCTCCATGTGATACTTGGCATGATGAAGAATGCCTCCCTAGCTGTGAGGGAGTGTTGATGATTGCAGCTACCTGAGACATTCTTCATATTACAAACCTGAGAGAAAGCCCCTGAGAGGGGTGTGTGGTTCCTATCTGATATAGTGCTGGAATGTAGAGATGGCCTCCTCCTTACAGAGAGTTGAGAAGAACTCCAGATGATTCTCCTGTGTAACGTAGTGGGAAAGGAGATCTGCAGAGTTGGACGTGCCTATGGCTGAGCACAAGGTGAACGTGTAAAATCCCAAAGTGTTGGGTGCAGCACCATGAGAACACAAATGAATATGATGTATTAGCCTCCTTTGAGCATAAGAGTTGATGAGAAACTACAGATGAATATCCTGTGTAATGCAGTGGGAAAGAAGATCTGTTCAGTGGAAGTGCTTGTGGACGAGCATAGGTGAACATGATCCTAGTGGCTGAGCACTAGTGAAGAAGTGGTTCTTCTGTGTAATGCACTGAGCTAGAGATATGGACATACCTATGGATGTGACCCTAGTGGATGATCACTAGTGGGTGTATAAGATCCCTTGCTATATTGTTCAAGAGTCAGACCTGCCTGTAACCCTAATTGTAATGTAAAGGGTACAGGTCGACCCCACCTTAATGTGATCAATAATTAATGTAAAAGATAATTAATTTGGTTAATATTAATTATATTGTGAGCTAGTGAGGTCAGCCCTATTGTGCCAATAGAAACTTCTGTTGACAGGTTCAGTCTGGTATAAGTAAAGGTAAATTCCCCATTGAGGAATCATATCTTTCATGTGAGTTTGGAAATTTAAGCAAGTAGACCTTCTTGGGAAAGGTGCACACCTCTCTTGAGATCTAGTCTTCTAGGGTTCGAGAACCCTCTTGTGTGCTAGTTTTTATTGGTGATGAAGTTGTTTCTCTTGAAGAATATAACAAAGGATTTTGGCTGGGTTTTCTTCCCTTGTCGAGAAGAGTTTCCTAGGATACTTCTTGTGTTCTTGTGCATGGTGTTTCTTCTTGTGATCTTGGTTGTTGCAACATTAATGGTTATGGTTAAGTCAAATGCTAAAATGGAATGAACTTCATACTTAACCTTTCTCATGGAAAAATCAACAGAGGTGGTAAGGGATGTCTGGTCAAGGGGTGTAGTGATAGCAGGGAAATGTATGGCTTACCAGTGGGTGCCTCTAAAGAGGGTGAGATGCACCTGTCATGGATGCAAATGTTTCCAAGCCCATTCATGCCTTTTATCTTTTATTCTTATTTCTTTTTCTTTCAAGAGGCTAGTTAGGGGACACTGCCCTGGCGTGGTGACCAATGGTGGCAATGTTACCCACAAGCATTTAACGGAAATGAGAAGGCTAGCTCATGATGAGACCCCCTTTCTCTTGGCTATGCCACCAAGAGACACTGCCCTAGCATGGTGAACAACTGTTGGTAGTGTCATACCGCTACATGCCCATGGACCTAATAGGTTGTCTCGCGCTGAGACCCGCTATCCTCTAACTAGGTCTTGTTTTATTATTTTTTATGGGTCCCTTTGTTTCTTGCCAAGAATCTTTTTATTGCTTTCTCAAGGATCCGTGGCCGAACATCTCAAGGTTTCATTCTTTTGGCTTTTATCTTTTTCCAACTACTTTTATCCCCTGGGCCTTTAGCCCCTTCTTCCCACAAGGTAAGGTACAACCCTTAAATATTTGGCCAACCCAATGCCCAGACCAGTGTAATGCGATGTATGAGCGGGAAAAAGATGAAAAGTGGTAAGTATGGCGGGAGATGATGATGGCCTTTCATGAATCCCCCCAATGGAAACTCAAGCCCTATGGGTACCAGCTTACTGGGGCATCCTGTCATTCCCCCCAGGTGTGGTCAAGTGGGAAAGCATAAGATCCAAGCAAACGTTAGAAGAAAAAAGAATCAAATGCACATATTCAAAGGTTTTGAGGATCAGAGTGACACATACCATGATACCCGGACTCATTACCTCATGGAGCAAGATCCATCTCTGCTGTAGGACTAGGCTGAGGTGATGGATGTTGTTGCTGACAAAGTGGAGGCGTTGGAGAATGAAAGGATGGGCCCTTCAGGGCGATGCACAAGTCAATATGGCTCTATGTACTCCATGTCTAGGACTTGTGGGCCTCGAGACATAATCTCCTTAGTTATCCCTAGGTTAGGGGATAACATCTGGCCCCAACTCGGGGACATGTGCTCACCGTAGAGCGCATGAGAACCTAAACATCTCTGGCATAACCTGACCTGCTTGATCTTAACATAAGGTTGTTAGCAATCATTTGGGGTGGTGATATCACCCCTGACTCACATATATATAATATAAAAATGAAAACAAGCATATGTGCAAATGGAAATACAAACTACTCTAACATGAAATGCAAATGGTACATACAATGAATGCAAATGCCTACCTACTTACCTCTGTTGAAATAATGTAACTGCAAAGAGTATTCTTATTATTATTGATATTTTATTCATAGGATCAATCCCCATTGTGGATTGATCATGTCGGTTATTGTAATAGGACCAAATCCCCTTTTGTAGATTGGTCAATAGACAATTATAATAGGCAGAATAAGAAGTCAGCCCCAACAGTTAATTAAGAGACCCAGAAATATAATAAAGGTGGGTTTACCCACCCAGTTGGAGAAGTCGGCCCTGCCAGTGAAGAGACACTTCACACATGCCAGAACTTGTATAAATAAAGGAGGCTAGCGCCTCATTTGAACATAACAACTCACATGCTAAGTTTGAGAGACAAGTTCTGATCTGTTACCTGCAAAGGAGAGAGAGAGTGGCACATATCTTGGGACATGACTTTCTGTTTTAGCATAAGATCTCTTGGCATTGTATTGGCTATTTATATTAAGGAAGTTTTGCTGGGTTTTCTTTCCTTAGAGGGTTTCCCAGGATAAATGTTGTGTCTCTTGTGGATGCGTATTTCTCAGTGATCTTGTTCTTATGTTGCTATTATCTATTGAATTGCAAAGAACTATAATAATGGATTAAACATTAACATGGTATCATAGCCAACCTGAAGGAATCATATTTCGCAAGAGAAAAATGTCACTATTGCAGTACCTGCAAATTAGGGGTTTTCAAAAGTGAATCTTTTTAGCTCCAAAACCACCTAGAAAGTTGCACCGTCCCCCAAGGATCATTTTGGCACCTTGAGTGCACCTTTGCAGTGGCTAGATCTCCCGGAAAGTGAAACCCTAGTTTCACAAAGTACCAGAAAACCAAAAAACCAGAGTACCAGAAGTACCAGAAGTACTAGAAAACTAGAAGCACCAGTCCATAAATCTACAGATCAAGGTTGAGGGGGTAAAAGTTGGATTTTCGAAATTCCCACTGCACCAGCTAACTCGCCTCAGCTCAGTGCATCTATCCCCTGGATCAGAATTTCAAAACTCGAAGTTTGAAAAATTAGGGTTTCCTCATAAAACCCTAAGTTGCAGTTGTAGTTGCAGTCTCAGAACCAACTGTAGTTGCAGTACTAGTTGCAGTTGCAGCCGTAGAACCAGTTGCAATCACCCTTGAAATTTTCTCAAGAGTTGGCAATGATTACCGTTGCTACCAGATGGAGCCACTACCTGCAAATGCTATTAGAGGTATGTACTTACATATGTTTAATGGTTAAACCCTAAAGAGTGTTTGTAGGAGAAGGGATCTCTTACCATAGATCCAGAAGGACCTCAAGATCCAACACATTCAGAGGAATGATGCAACCCAGGTGTGATTATTCTGATATACATCTATTTGTCATGACATTATCAGTGTTGCATGTTGAAGCTATGATCAAATTATTAGAAGAATTGAAATTTGATCATAGAGCTT
>SNQJ01S0022635.1:46371-66314 GCA_010110895.2 Picea sitchensis | reverse complement strand
GTACCTTAAAGGTACAATGGATTATGGTCTCAGCTATGATGGAGATCATGACTTCACATTGAGTGGATACACTGATTCAGATTGGGCAGGAAGTGTTGCTGACAAAAAAATCACTTCTGGATGTTGTTTCAGTTTGGGATCAACCATGATCTCGTGGCAGAGTAGGAAGCAGTCCAATATTGCTCTCAGCACAACGGAAGTAGAGTACATTGCCACATGTTCTGCTAGCTGCGAAGCTATATGGCTTCGAAAGTTGCTGACTAGCCTATTTGACTTGGAGATGAGAACAACCGTGCTTCTATGTGACAACCAGAGCTTCATAAAGATGACAGAGAATCCTGTATTCCACGACAAGTCGAAGCACATAGAGATCCACTATCATTTCATCTGTGACATGGTATAGAGAGGATCCTTGAAGCTCTAGTACATTAGCACAGATGAACAGGTTGCTGATGTGTTGACCAAACCTCTATCTCGTGTAAAGTTTGAACACTTTCGAGATAAGCTTGGTATAGTCCGAAAGGACCCTCCCTGAAAGGGGGAGTATATATGTATTCCTTTCTTTTGACCTAGTTGTTAGACGTAAAGAAAGATGAGTCATTGCTTCTGACCTCGCTTTTAGACGTAAAGCAAGACGTTGTGTGTGTTCCTTGATTCTGACCTCGCTGTTAGACATAAATCAAGATGAGTCATTGCTTCTGACCTCGTTGTTAGACGTAAAGAAAGACATTGTGTGTGTTCCTTGCTTCTGACCTCACAGTTAGACGTAAAGCAAGATGAGTCATTGCTTCTGACCTCGCTGTTAGATGTAAAGCAAGACGATGTGTGTGTTCCTTTCTTTTGACCTCGCCGTTAGACATAAATAAAGATGATTCCTTGCTTCTGACCTCGTTGTTAGACGTAAAGCAAGATGATGATGTCTTCCTTGCTTCTGACCTAGTTGTTAGACGTAAAGCAAGATGATTCCTTGCTTCTAACCTCGTTGTTAGACGTAAAGCAAGATGATGATTTATTCCTTGCTTCTGACCTAGTTGTTAGATGTAAAGAAAGATGATTCCTTGCTTCTGACCCAGTTGTTAGACGTAAAGCAATATGATGTATACCTTGCTTCTGACCTAGTTGTTAGATGTAAAGCAAGATGTGATTGACACTGAGCTACCAACTTAACAGTTGTGACATTGAGCTAGTGTAGTACTGTGATGTGCCAGCCTAGTGCTGTGATGAGGTATCAGTTTTTACTGATACATATTGATGCAGATGATGATGGCATTCTTTCGAGAATGACGATGCTGCCGATGAAGAAAAATTCCGATGATTTATAGATATGCCAACCAAGATGATATTGATGTTCCTGTCCTCCCACCTGATGCTATTGATGATGTTGTCCTCTCTCTCTCACATGATGCTGCTGAAGAATACCCTTCTTGTTAAGGGGGAGTGTTGAAATAATGTAACTGCAAAGAGTATTCTTATTGTTATTGATATTTTATTCATAGGATCAATCCCCATTGTGGATTGATCATGTCGGTTATTGTAATGGGACCAAATCTCCTTTTGCGGATTGGTCAACAGACAATTATAATAGGCAGAATAAGAATTCAGCCCCAATAGTTAATTAAGAGACCCAAAAATATAATAAAGGTGGGTTTACCCACCCAGTTGGAGAAGTCGGCCCTGCCAGTGAAGAGACACTTCACATGTGCCAAAGGTTGTATAAATAAAGGAGGCTAGCGCCTCATTTGAACATAACAACTCACTTGCTCAGTTTGAGAGACAAGTTCTGATCTGTTACCAGCAAAGGAGAGAGAGAGTGGCACATATCTTGGGAGAGGACTTTCTGTTTTAGCATAAGATCTCTTGGCATTGTATTGGCTATTTATATTAAGGAAGTTTAAGTTTTGCTAGGTTTTCTTCCCTAGAGGGTTTCCCAGGATAAATGCTGTGTCTCTTGTGGATGTGTATTTCTCAGTGATCTTGTTCTTATGTTTCTATTATCTATTGAATTGCAAAGAACTATAATAATGGCTTAAACATTAACAACCTCTACTTACCTCTTGGCTAAAATCTAGGTGAAATCAAATAACCAGTGAAACCACCCTAGAAATGTCTCACAATAGCTGCCTCTGTGCTTCATCATAAACCAAAACAGTGACAAGCTAAGCACAAAAATAACATGAGTTAGATAATTTACTATATCATCGGAAATCATAAAGTCTAGCTCATGGAGGCGGGAGGGAGAGACAAAATCATGCCAAGTCATACTCTCAGGAGAGTGCTCAATCCATCTCATAAAGGGATTGTGGAAAGTCAGAGGTCCAATAGACTGACTCAACGAGTTTGACGGTTGGCTACCTTGAAAGTCTTCACAATCAGAGGTCTGGGAAGGAAATAGCAAAAACATGGAGGGTGACTGGGAAGTTCTTAAGGGAATGTTGAAAGACTGAGATGATATACTTCTTCTTGAGGTATTCAACCTGTCCTTGAACTTGAGGTTTTTCCTTAGAGGAAACCTAATATAAAATACATACTTCCCAACTACACCTTTAATGACACAACAAGGTAAAGTAATCGAAGGTGGCTGGAGAACGTTATCACAAGGATCCTTCTTCGGGAAAACGATGTTCTTACTCCTATCAAGATATGAGCACAACAATGGCTGATAATCCTCTTCATGGAATAAATCCAAGTGCTCAGAGGAATAATCGTCAAAATCCTCAAGGGATGACCGAAAATCATAAGGAGAATATGGGAGTAGGTCAACCCTGGGTGTTTGAAAAGTATTTGTAATTATATCATTTCCTAGTTTCCAACTGTCAAAATTAGTAACCTCATATGATAGTTTCAAAGGAAACCTCTGAGAATGAACCTCAGTGTCCTAAATGAGATCCTTATTAGAACCGATCACATCCCAATTACACCTTCCAACACGTATGAACTCATCAATATCAACTATGTCACTATATGTATCATAACATGAAGGATTTAAAACATTCAAGGGCTCATCCATCTCCTCTTCACTTCCCAAATCATAAAGTAAAGAATCATTAAAATTTTGGAAAGGAAGGTAACTTACTGTGTTTGTTTCTTCTTCTGCAGGAGCTTTGAGCACTTGGATGTCTTCAACATGCATCATTGTTTCATCCTCATGAGTTTCCCCTTCATCTACAACTTTACAACAAGGAAGATCTACCTTTCCTGAGGATTCCATTTCTTCTTCCTTCTCTGAATCATAAAACAAGGCATTATCAAGATCCTGAAAAGGAAAGTGACTAACCTCATTCTCTTCTTTTTGTGTAGGAGGAATCGGCTCATGTATGGCTTCATCATAGGGAGGAGCACACATTGATATTTCGTCATCATGTTTGATGTCTTCAGGCTCCTGCTCTTTAAACATATATTCATTGTCTTCGACATAAGCATGAGTAAATTCTTTCCCGTCCTCATGGGATCAGATAAACTCACTAGGAAGGCTCTCCTCAACTTTTTGTTGGTTGATGACTTGTTCCCTTCTTCCAAAGATATCAAGGAGAGTAATCTCTCTATATTAAAGGTATCTGGGGTACCATTTGGGTCATCAACTTCGATTCCTAGAGGGAAGAAGTGTTTTCTTTTGGACAAAGAGATATTCTCCTTGATTTGCACGACCATGTTATGAAATTCATGGAGTGTTTTTGGCCCCTTTCTATTGAGGAGGAAACCTAATTGCACTAAGAGTGCAATGGTATAGAGGTAAACGAGGTACTTGTCTTTAGGATGATGGCTTCTAGGGATCTGATACACAAGAACTCAAACCTATTATGGAATTCCCTGACAGTCTCAATCTCAGTTTGTTTTATATAATCGAGTCTTTTTAGTAACTTTTGGATATCTTCAAATTTAATACCCCATCTCCTGAGAAAGGTTTTTTCTAATTGATCCATAGTTGTGATGCTAGCATAAGGTAGATCATCATACCATCCCCTAGCATTTCCTTGAAGAGTGGCAGAGAAAAGTTTCATTGCCAAATCCTCAACATCATCACTGATAGGGTGGAGTTGAAAGAAATCCCAAAATTTATCCATGTGATTGTCGACTCTCTCCCCAATACTACTAGTGAATCTAGGGAGCCATTTCTTGTATTTTGGGGGCATTTTTCAAGGGTATCCCGAGATTCTATTCATGTCTAAAGGTTTGAAGTTTCTCGGGTCCCATTGAGAAGTCATGGTTGGCTTCATAATATTGTAAGAAAAGTTCTCTGGATAAAGTCTTACTCAGTGTTCCCTGACAATGATGCCAAAATGTTATCGCACAATTTGTACTTTGATAGAAGAAAAGGTTAAAGGAGATAAAATTGGCGTAATGGGAGACTATCCTATCACTGTCACCTCAATAGGATGTCTCTTTCTATTTAGTGTGGTAGGCCCAGGGTAGACGTCCCCGGTGACTTGGGGTTTTGAGAAGGAAAAGGGAAAGTAGCTAGGTAAAAGGTCCCCTCTCACAAGTCACCACTGATTAGAAAGTCCAGTTTAAATAACCAATTAAGAGATAATATGCCAGAAGTGTACCTGCCTGAAAAAAAACAACATTAAAACTGTATATTTGCATGAGCACTTGTTGGTTATCGCTTCATAAAACCATTGAATTTATTAAATAAAACAATTTGCTGAATATGATGAAGTAAACATAAATATTATAACAAAAATGTTTATAGAGCGATACTTTACATAAAATGTCTTAAAACTAGCTTCAAAATGAGTAAAAACCATTAACCATTGAAGTCATAACATTAGCATTTGACAGAAGCACATAAGACAAACTATAACTCAGCCTTTACAATTGCTTTATGAGCTTTTAATGCTGCATTAAATGGCTGTAACTTACTTTAGTAACAACAACAAGTAGGCTAGTAGATCAAGATATTCCAGGGTTAGAAAGTGTTAGTAGGTTGTTTCAAAGAATAGGTTTTGAAGGTTGTGTTGATCAATTACTCAATGGAGGACTTAGACTAGTGCTTTCTTAGGGAAAATGGAGTCAATAAAGTGGCATCAAATGTTGAAGAAAAATGATGATAATAGGAGAGACAAAGACAAGAGGAGTTGATGAATGAAGTGTTGGTAAGCCAAGGCTTCAACCACCAAACCCTAGGGGAAAATGACTACTAAGGTGTAGGTAACCCTAGGCCTTAGTATATTTTCCTCCCTCTTTAACTCAAAAAATGAAGCAAGTGACATCTAAGATGTAGCAACAAGTGCTCGTGTGTTGCAATGGCAAGGCCCTTAGCAATGGCTTTAATAAAAACGACTCCTTGACACAATCTAGTAGGTGGATAACAATTGAGATAAGGACAATAACATGTGCTTAATCTCCTTTGGTTTCAAGCTAGAAATTTCATAATCTTTAGAAAAATGAAAAGTAAAGATACTATAACCATTCAAAAGAAAGAAGAATTGCAGAGTTTTACTTACATTCACCACGAATAATCTAGGATATCACCTAGTTGTATACTTTCCACCAAGAAAATGCCCCAAAACACCAATATTAGCCTTCGTTCAACAAGTGTGCACCAAATTTCAGTCATGAAACCCTAATTAGGGCACAAATTTCAGACCTCACAAGTGTGACTGAAAGATGGTGAAAAATAAGAGGTAATTTCCCCTTATTTATACAATACTAAAGACCAAAATTAGGTCAAAATGGACGACATGGCCAGTTACAAATAGTATCCAGTTTTTACATTAAATGTCATAATAAAACCTTAAAACAAGCTGCTAAGGTGATGTCATGTCCTTTTAGGGTGACGTTAGGCCCTTTTTGGGCAATGTTGGCCTCCTAGAGAAAAATGTTAGGCTTGCTTGGGCCTTGGGAACCTGCCACACGTGCCACTTGGCCTACAACTGCCTCCAAAACATCCAAAAATGCTGGATGACATCATGGGCCTTACAAGGCCTACATCATGGTGGAAATGGCAGAACCCCCTGGGTCCAGGCCTGCCAGGCTGTCCCTGGTGAAACTTCCTCCTCTCTCTCTGGTGCAATCCTTTAATCTATCTCTGCCCCTTGCTGGGGTCTCAACATCCATATGGTGGGATTTTAGCCACATGGAGGTCTGAACTAATCATCTACCCATGTGTACCTATCCATCGAGTGTGGCCCTGCAACATCAATAGATACGCCTTCCATGGGCTCATAAGTCTGAAGTATCATAGCAATGTCAATCACATCTAATCATCAAGTTATTAAGCATGTGCATAAAACCCCCTTTACCCAGACAAGTGTTGAAAGACATTATGCTAATACGTAAGAAAATTTTGGAGGGAATGCTGGGATGTCCTATTGGGATAATGCTCATTGGATGTGGGATGTTTCCAGGAGAAGTCAAATCTAGGCCATGTGAGTGGATGAGGTGGTAAGAGATGTATGGGCAAGGGGTGCAGTGATAGCAGGGAAATGTATGGCTTACCTATGGGTGCCTCTACAGAGGGTGAGATGCACATATCGTGGATGAAAATGTTTCCAAGCCCATTCATGCCTTTTATATTTTATTCTTATTTCTTTTTCTTTAAAGAGGCTAGTTAGGGGACATTGCCCTGGCATGGTGACCAATGGTGGCAATGTTACCCATAAACATTTCACGGAAATGAGAAGGCTAGCTCGTGATGAGACCCCCTTTCTCTTGGTTATGCCACCAAGAGCCACTACCCTGGCATGGTGACTAGCTATTGGTAGTGTCATACCGCTACATGCCCATGGACCTAATAGGCTGGCTCACGATGAGACCCCCTATCCTCTAACTAGGTCTTTTTTTACTATTTTTTATGGGTCCCTCTGTTTCTTTCTAAGAAGATTTTTATTGCTTTCTCGGGCATCCTTGGGCGAAGCATCTCAAGGTTTCATTCTTTTGGCTTTTATCGTTTTCCAACTACTTTTATCCTCTGGGCCTTTATCTCCTTCTTCCCAAAAGATAAGGTACAACCCTTAGATATTTGGCCAATCTAATGCCCAAACCAGTGTAATGGGATGTATGAGTGGGAAAAAGATCAAAAGTGGAAAGTATGGTGGGAGCGGATGATGGACTTTCATGAATCCCCCCACTGGAAACTCAAACCCTATGGGTACCATCTTACTAGGGAATCCTGTCATTCCCCTAGGTGTGGTAAAGTGGAAAAACATAAGATCCAAGCACATGTTAGAAGAAAAAATAATTAAATGCACATATTCAAAGGTTTTGAGGATCAAAGTGACACATACCATGATACCCAAACTCATTACCTCATGGAGCAAGATCCATCTCTACTGTAGGACCAACCCAAGGTGATGGATGCTACTTCTGACAAAGTGGAGGCACTGAAGAATGAAAGGATGGGCCCTCCGGGGCCATGCTCAAGTCGATCTGGCTCTCGATATTCCATGTCTAGGACCTCTGGGCCTCGAGACATAATCTCCTTAGTTATCTCTAGGTTAGGGGATAACAAGACCTAACCTCCCTAATCCCTCACGTAGGTAGAATAATATATTTCCATGTAATAAAGGTAGAGATTAATTAATAATTCATATTTAATAAATTGGAATAAGCCAATGTAAGAATACCTAATAGAAGGTTCCGCTTCTAGAGGGATATTCCTCTAGAATAATCTTTAGAAGATAAAATTAGTATAAATAAGAGTAGGAGACATGAGAAGTTTTGACTTAAGAATTATTGTAACAGAGCAGTTCTCTACTGGAGGTTTCCCCCTCGAAGAGGCAAATGAACATTGTTTCCTATCATTAAATATATTATTTTGGTGTTATGGTTTCATAAATTATACTGTTCCGTTGTTATTCTCTGCAGTATTTGTGTTTTTTTCTATTATAATAGATCTGGTACCTTACAAGTGGTATTAGATCTCTTTCCTTGACATGAATTGTGGGTTAATATTTTTCCAGGTAGTGACGTATTCCAACGTATTAAAACTACAAAGATCTGTCGTTCAATGCATAAATCCATGGCTGAGAAAGCATACATGCAGGAAATACAACAGGTACTTAAGCTCACATTGTTGGACACCCTTGTAACCCATGTTGGTACCCCTTCGAGTGGTAGCGCATTAGACAACACCTGTATATGGACTGGCCTAGGTATCCCGAACCCTCCATAGATAAACCGATAAACCCCCTGACTGCTATAGTCCCACTGAGAAAAACACTCGGGAAGATATTCTCTAGTACCTGAGTAGTCAACTAGTACGACTAAGGGTACGATCTAGCCTCCTTAGTTTGCGCCTTGAGCTGTTGGTTCGAGTACTACTGTTTGACCCCACACGCATATCAAAGATCTATAACATAGGGAAAACCCTTGTCTGTAGGAACCCTAAAAAAACCCTAACCCTTGGGATGGAAACAAAAGAAACAAGGAACATACAAGATTTTTTGTCGTGCAACCTTGCCTCCTACATTCTGGTTGTGAAATTACTACATCTTTTTTCCTGTTAAGAATTTGGGCATTTCGACACTGCAGTATTATTCAGATCAAAGTATAACTCCACATGAGTAAAAAAAGAAATGTATGGGGGCTAACCACACCCTTATTTGAGACCTATTCCATTCTACTCCTCTTTTCATCCTAATCGCAGTGATACCTATCATTTTCAGCCTTGTTTTTCCTATGGTCCCGCCCCCATTCCCAACACCTCTACTTGGGACCTATCCCATTGGGCTCCTCTTTTCATCCTAATTGCAGTGATACTTATTATTTTTCATCCTTGTTTTTCCATGGGCCCACCTTCCTTTTTCAAACACCTTTCTTTCCCACCTATTCATGTGTTTTCCCCTGACAACGACCAACACTCACAACCAAGATCTTGAAAACCGCATTGCTACCCACATAGAGTCCAAAATGGACTATATGAAAGAGGAAATGAAGGGCATCAATTCCCACCTTGCCAACCATATTGCATCCCACATTGATCCTCAACTTGACTCATTTGGTGCAAAGGTCTAGGAAAAAATGTCAATTCCTGGAATACATTCCTAATCCGAACAACCTTCTAACCTCGAAGTTACAACTTCCTCTAATTCCCAACAATTTTAGTCCAACCCTTTTCATCGTGATCCTTGTCTTCCATGAGTGGAGGTAAACAAATTTGATGGCTCATATCCCATTGGTTTGGTCACTCAAATAGAACATTACTTATCCTTGCATGGCATCATTGATGACTTGACCAAACTTCGTTACGATGTCCTCCATTTGGATCCTGAACCTTGGCAATGGTGTCAAAAATCATGCCAAGGATATGTTGCCTGGACACAGTTTGTGGACACACTTTATGAATGCTTTGACACTGACACACACTCCCTGGGTTGTTTGATCAAATTGAAACAGTCAGGTACCGTCGAAGAGTTTATCACTGCATTTGAGCAATTATATTTTAGAATAGAGGGCATGCCTAATAATTTTTTCTGAGAATGCTTTATTAGCGGCCTCAAGGATGAAATCCAAGCTAAAGTCCTCATGACTCACCCCCAGAGTTGGTTGGAAGCTACTCAACGTGCCAAGGAAGCACAACATGTTGTTTTTTCCCAACACCGCAAACCTTCTTTCCCTTTGCGCTCTCACCCTCCCAATCCCACCCCTCATCCCACCCCTTTGAAGATACAAAAATTAACCCTGGCAGACATGGTTGAATGCTAACTCAAGAGTCTTTTCTATAACTGTAATGAATTTTTTTTTTTGGGCACAAGTGTTAGGAACAAAAGTTGTTTATGGCCATCTCTGAAGATGTTGCTGACGAAGAGGTCGAGGCTTATCCTAAGGCAAAGCTACCCAATCCAATTACTCTCACTTTGCCATATGATCGACCTAAAGTTGAACCGGTCATTTCATTGAATGCACTCACTGCCTTCTCTACTCCCAAACCCTCAAGCTAATTGGATACATTAAAACTTAGAAGGTCATCATCCTAATTGACAGTGGTAGCACTCATAATTTTATTCACCATCACATTTCTCAAGAAACCCATTGCTATATCCATGTTGTCAACAATTTTGAAATCATGATTTCCACTCGAGGTTCCAAGAAATGTGGGGGGCATTGTGAAAATGTGTGTCTCCAAATTGGCCAGTGCAACCTGAAATCTTATATGTTCGCTATCGACATGGGTAGTTGTGACATTGTGTTAGGGGCAGAATAGTTACACACTCTACATCCTATCATCATGTATTTTAAGGAATTAACCATGCAATTTAAACATGATGGCCAACAATATAAGTTCCAAGGGATCACAACAGGCTCCCTTGAGATCATTAGTTCCCATCGAATGCAAAATCTCCTCAAAAAAGATCATTCGGGAATTATTTCCCAACTCCATGCCATTCAAGTAATTGAGACACCATATGTGCATCCTGACCTCCAATCTATACTCTCCAAACACCAAACTATTTTTTCCACTCCCCATGGCCTTCCCCCTTCCTATGGTGTTCATGATCATTCTATTCCTCTAGTTTTGGGTAGTCTTCCTCCTAATGTTCGCTCGTATCATCATCCCTTTTCCCAGAAGAATGAAATTGAGAAAATTGTTCAAGAATCGCTCGATGCAGGTGTCATCCGCCATAGTACTAGACCCTATTCTCCTCCTGTGGTCATGGTCCTCAAGAAAGAAGGCACGTGGTGCATGTGTCTCGACATTCGTGTGCTAAAAAAACTAACCATCAAAGACAAGTTTCCCATTCCTTTTATTGATGATCTATTAGATGAATTGAGTGGTGCTCAATACTTTACTAAACTTGATCTTCGTTCTAGCTACCACCAAATACGTATGAAATAGGCCGACATTCCCAAGACTGCATTTTGAACTTATGAGGGCCACTATGAGTTCTTGGTCATGCCCTTTGGCCTATGTAATTCCCCCTCCATTTTCCAAAGTCTCATGAATCATGTCTTCCATCCTCTTCTCTGTAATTTTGTCTTGGTTTTCTTTGATGATATTCTCATATATAGTAAAACATGGAAAACCCATCTTTCCCATGTGGATCAAGTTCTCCATCTCCTTTCTTAGCACCAACTTTTCCTCAAAAAATCTAAATGTGCCTTTGGTGCCTCAGAAGTGGAATATTTGGGTCATATTTTCGACAAGGATGGTGTAAGGGTGGATCCTAAGAAAATTGAATCTATGTAGGATTGGCCTCACCCCAAAACTCTCAAGAGATTGCATGATTTTTTGGGTTTACCGAGATATTATAACAAATTTGTTAAGAATTATGTCAAAATTGAAGCACCTCTCACTGCTCTCCTTAAAAACAATGCTTTCAATTGGACTCCAGTAACTGATCAATCCTTCCATGCTTTGAAAGAGGCTATGTGCACAACTCCTGTCCTAGCCCTTCTCGATTTCAAAAAGACTTTTTTCCTAGAACGTGATGCTTCCGAGAAAGGAATTGGAGCAATTCTCATGTAAGAAGGACCGTCGGTGGCCTTCACTAGAAAACAACTTTCGGAGCTCCATTTGGGCCAATGTATCTATGAAAAGGAAATGTTGGCTATTATTCATTTCATGGATCTCTGGATTCCTTATCTCTTGGGCCAATGCTTCCATATTAAAAAAATAATCATAGCTTGAAGCATTTTATGGAACAACAAATTTCCTCCCAGAGAAACAAAAATGGGTGACCAAGCTATTTGGATATGATTATGAGATCATTTGCAAGAAGGGAAAAGAAAATGTGGTTGTTGACACTCTTTCTCGGAAGTATGAAGATGAAGGGCCCCTTTTTTCTCTCTCCTTCCTTGTACCATATTGGCTCCAAGCTGTTCACTAGGAATGGTTGTAAGACCCCAAAATTTCTTGCCTTATCCAATAGTTGCAAGACAATTCTGCAATTTATCCATGGTAATCTTGGCACAATAATGAGATTTTCTACAAAGGCCGTCTGTATCTAAGAAATTAGTTGCAATTCAAATCTATAGTCCTTTTAGAGCTTCATGCTTCCCCCACAGTTGGGAATTTAGGGTTCATAAAAACTTATGGAAGGGTCAAACATTCTTTTTTCTGGGATGGTATGAAACAAGACGTACGCACTTTTGTGGCTGAATGTGATTTCTATCAGTGGAATAAGGGAGAAAAAATCAAGGGCCCAGGAACACTACAATTGATCACGATTCTGCCGACTATTTGGCAGGATATTTCTATGGAATTCATTGTTGGCTTACCTAAATCGAGAAATAAATCAGTCATCATGGTGGTAGTTGATCATATTTCCAAATATGCTCATTTATGTGCTCTCCAACACCCATTCACAACATCCACAATGGATCAAATTTTCATGGATAATATCTTCAAGCTTCATGGCATGCCTCATTCTATTGTCTCTGACTGAGATCCCACTTTTACCAACAATTTTTGGAAATAATTGTTCCCTCTCTAGGGCACCCAATTACATCTCAACACCGCCTATCAACCTGAGACTGATGGCCAAATTGAAGTTTTCAAAAAGTGTTTGGAAACCTATTTGATGTGTTTTGCATCTGAATGACAAAATCAATGGGCTCAATGGTTACCCCTAGCTGAATGGTGGTACAACACACTATACCATACAACTACTCACATGACTCCTTTTGAAGAAGTATATGGATAAAATCCATTGTCGGTTCTCTCCTACATGCTAAGTGTATCGAAGGTTCAAGAGGTTGACAACAATCTTATAGTTCACGAGGCCATTCACCACACCCTCAAAACAAATTTGGCCATGGCTAATAATCACATGAAGCAACAAGAAAATCAAGGTCGTTCTGAACACCAATTTGTTGATGGGGACCAAATGTTTCTTCATTTGCAACCCTATAAGTAGACTTCACTCAAAGTTGACCATTGTCAGAAAATTTCTCCCAAATTTTATGGCCCTTATAAAATTGTCAACCGAGTGGGGTAGATGGCTTTCCAGTTAGCTTTACCCAATCATTCTAAGCTCCATCCTGTTTTTCATGTCTCATGCTTAAAGAAAGTGATTGGTACTAAGTGCCAAAATCAAACTAGTCTTCCTGAGTTGGATGAATAAGGTTCCATTTTGTTGCAACCACAAGCAGTCTTGGACCAGTGAGAGCGTCGTCTTTGTCAACACACCATCAAGAAAGTGTTAGTGCAGTGGAAAGAAACAACTCCAGAAGATGCCACCTGGGAGCCAACCACCATTTTGCAACAATGTCCTCATCCCAAGCCTTGAGGAAAAGGATATTTTTTAAAGGGGAGTGCATGTTAGGGGACCTAACCTCTCTAATCCCTCATGTAGGTAGAATAATATATTTCCATGTAATAAAGGTTGACATTAGTTAATAAGGCCTATTTAATAAATTGGAATAAGTCAATGTAAGAAGACCTAATAGAAGCTTCCACTTCTAGAAGGATCTTCCTCTAGAATGATATTTAGAAGATAGAATTAATATAGATAATAGTAGGAGACATGATAAGTTTTGTATTGGGAATTATCATAATAGAGCGTTTCTCTACTGGAGGTTGCCCCCTCAAAGAGGCAAGTGAACATTGTTTCCTATCAATAAAGGTATTAGTTTGGTTTTGTTATCTCATAAATTGTGCTGTTCCACTATTATTCTCTGCAATATTTCTATTTTTTGCTATTATAATAGATCTGGTACCTTACAAGACCACCCTCCCAGGGGTGTGATGTGTTGAGGTTTAAGATATTATTATAGTTCTTTGCATTTCACTAGATAACAATAGCATAAGATATGATCACTGAGAAATACACAATCACAAGAGACACATCATTTATTCTGGGAAACCCTCATGGGGGAGAAAACCCAACAAAACTTCCTTATTATAGATAGCCAATACAATGCCAAGAGATAATTCAAACAAATACAGAAAGTCCTCTCCCAAGAATGCGCCTCTCTCTCTCTCTTCCAACCACAGCTCCGAAACTTGCTTCTCAATGAACAAGTGAGTGTGTGTCTAAGTGAGGTGCTAGCCTCCTTATTTATACAACTATGGCACATGTGGACAGAGGTGTCTCTTCACTGGCAGGGTTGACTTCTTCTTCTGGGTGGTTATAAACACCTTTAATATATTCTAGGGCCGAATTCTTATTCTGCCTATTACAATTATGTTTTGATCAATCCACAAAAGGGTATTTGGTCTTTTACAATAGCCGAAATGATCAATCCACAATAGAGGATTGATATAATGAATAATACAACAATAATAATTAGAATACACTTTGCAGTTACATTATTTCAACACTCCCCCTTAACAACAAGGGTATTCTACAACAACATCAGGAGAGAGAGAGGAAAACACCATCAATAACATCAAGTGGGTGAGAGGACAACATCATCAATATCATATTGGAACATTGACTGGTGTATCTATAAATCATCAAAAGTTTTTCTCATCAGTAGCATCGTCATTCTCAATGGAATGAAATCATCATCTGCATCAATATGGATTAGTATAAAACTAATACATCATCATCACAACATGAGGTTGGTCACATCATCACAACACGAGGCTGGCTCATCATCACAACACAAGGCTGGAACACTACACAACAATTAAGCTGGAATCATAACACAACAATTAAGATGGAAACACAATACTAGACTGGATTTATGTCACAACAATTAAGTTGGAAGCACAGTACTAGGCTGACATATCTCAACACAACAATTAAGCTGGAAACAAAGTAATAGACTGGCTTTACGTCACAACAATTAAGCTAGAAGCACAGTACTAGGATGGCATATCTCAACACAACAATTAAGCTGGAAACACAATACTAGACTGGCTTTACGTCACAACAATTAAGCTGGAAGCACAATACTAGGCTGACATATCTCAATAGAACACTACTCCCCCTTTCGAGGGAGGTCCTTTCGGACTATACCAAGCTTATATCGAAAGTTCTCAAACTTTACACGAGATAGAGGCTTGGTCAACACATCGACAACCTGTTCATCCCTGCTAACATATTGGAGCTTTATGGATCCTCTCTGCACCATGTCACGAATGTAATGATATTAGATCTCTATGTGCTTCGACTTGTCACAAAATACATGATTCTCTATCATCTTTATGCATCTCTGGTTGTCACATAGGATCGTGGTTGCTTCCATCTCTAGGTGGAATAGACCAATCAATAACTTATGAAGCCATATAGCTTCATAGCTGGCAGAACACGCAACAATGTATTCTACTTCCACTGTACTAAGAGCAATGCTGGATTGCTTCCTACTCTGCCATGAGATCATGGCTGATCCCAAACTGAAACAACATCCTGAAGTTCTCTTCCTGTCAGAGACACTTCCAACCCAATATGAATCGGTGTACCCACTCAGTGTGAAATCATGATCTCCATCATAGATGAGACCACAATCTAATGTACCCTTAAGGTACCTTATCACATGTTTTGTAGCAACTAGGTGAACATGTCTGGGTTCTACCATAAATTGACTCAAGGTGTTCACGACAAAATAGATATCTGGTTTGGTGTTCGTTAGGTACACCAACGATCCAATGATCTGTCTATACAATGTGACATCAATCAATTCTGACGAAGTGTTGACCAGTAGCTTCAACTTTGTTTCCATGGGTGTATTCATGGTCTTGCACTCCAACATGTCGAATCTCTTCAGGATTTCGACTGCAAACTTCCCTTGGTTAAGGAATATTCTCTCTAGGCTCTACCATTCCTCAAGACCTAAGAAATAATGCATTAGGCCAAGGTATTTCATCTCAAATTCTGAAGCGAGCTTCTTCTTACATTCAGTGATGAGTTTTTCTTCTCCAGTTAAGAATAAGTCATCCACATATAGCAACAATATCACCGGCGCCTCGTTCATAACCTTGAAGTAGAGGTTAGAATCAAATTTACTCTTGGTAAAGCCCAAGCTCGTCAGAAAACTGTCTATCCTGCCATACCAAGTTCTAGGATCTTTCTTCAACCTGTACAAAACCTTCTTCAATTTGCAGACATGAGTCTTCCTGTCTTCAACTTCAAATCCTTGAGTTTGTTCTATATACACTTATTCTTCGATGACACCATTCAGGAAAGCTGTCTTTACATCCATCTGGTGCAACTTCCACTTCATCTTAGCTGCAAGGGATATGATGGTTTTGATCGAGGTGTATCTGGCTACATGAGCGAGTGTCTCTTCATAGTCAATGCCTTCCTTTTGAGAAAAGCCATGAGCGACAAATATTTCTTTATACTTCTCAATACTTCCATCAACAACACGTTTTATTTTGAAGAGCCATTTGGAAGATACCACATCCTTGCTCTTCGGTCTGGGAACTATTTCTCATACATCATTCTTTATTATGGATTGGTATTTTTATGTCATGGCACCTGCCCATTCTTTCTTCTGAATGGATTCTTCAAAGAAGGTAGGCTCCTTCTCTAGGAGATCACACATCAAAGCCATATAACTGGAGAATGGCTTAGGTCTCTTCACTTGTCTCATGGTTCCTTCGAGAACACCATACTTCTCTCCATCTTGAATAATCTCCCTAGCCCAAGCATGCTTTCTCTTATGGGAGATCGTCATCTGGGGAGGTTCTTGAAATTATACTATATCATGATCTTCTAGAATTTCCTCATTAGGAGAAGTTACGACTTTCCTCACTGGTTCTGGAGCTCTGGGAACCTCCCTCACCGATTCTGTAACTTTGGGAGCTATAGGTTCCTCTTCATATACTTCTTCAAGCTGGAATCTTCTTGATTTCTTGAGCGCTACATATTCATCAAAGGTCACATCCCTACTGATATCAATGTGATGGTGACCTGGTATATAAATTCTAAAGGCCTTGGAGACCTCACAGTATCTCACAAATATTCCCTTCTTTCCCGAGGGTTCCAAATTGTTTCTCTTGTCTTTCGAAATATGTATAAATATTGGGCAACCAAATATTTTGAGATGGCTTACCTCTGGCTTCCTTCTGGTGAACATCGCTTTTGGGGTCTTGAACCCAAATGCACTATGGGACAATCGGTTTTGTACATATACTGCTATCATCGTTGCTTCTGCCCATAAACACATTGGAAGCTCTTGATCATGGATCATGGTCTTCACTGCTTCCATTATCGTTCTGTTCTTTCTTTTTTCTACATCGTTTTATTGAGGATCATAGGGAGTGGTGAGCTCCCTCTTGATTCCGACATATTTGCAGAAGTTCAAAAACTCTTTTGAGGTGTATTCTCCTCCATTATCTGACCTGAGTATCTTGATCTTTCTTTCGGAAATATTCTCTATCAAGGCTTTGAATTCCTTGAATTTACTGAACACTTCATATTTTGATTTCAAAAAGTACACCCAGGTCTTACGAGAATAATCTTCAATAAAAGATACATAGTATACATACCCACTGATGGAGGATGATGGCATTGGGCAACATACATCTGAATGAATGATTTCTAGGACTCCTTCTGCTTTGTTGTCTCTCTTCGGAAAATGGGTTCTTGATGTTCTTTCCTTGTGCACATCCATTGCACACGCCTTCATGGTCAACCTTGAGTTCTGGTAGACCTGTGATGGCTTTGCATATGTATGGTAGCACTTTTTAGTTGATGTGGGATAATATTCTATGCCAAAGTTCACATGGATTCTTAATGGCGTGGGTCATGGCAGCTTCTGAGTGACCCTTTAGCTTATACAGGCCACCTTCTTCTTTTCCAATGACGATTGCTTCTTTCAAGGTTTCTCCTTTAGCCCACATAATAAATTCTCCATCTATAAAGGCAACTCTGAAGCCTTTCTTTTCTAAAGGTGACATGGAGAGTAGGTTCTTTGTCAAACCTGGTACATAGAGTACGTCCTTCATCTTCATTGAATTTCCTGAATTAGGCTTGTAGTTTGATTCTCCCACTCCCTTGATAGGGTATTGATAATCATCTCCAAGTGTCACTTTCTGAGAAACCTTCTTTTCTGAAATGCAAGAGAGAATATCTCTTTGACCTATCATGTTCTTGGAGGCACCACCATCAATGAGCCAAGTGTCATCTCCAGGTGTTATCGATCCTGAGAGGGTCGAGATTAAGACATAGTATTTAATTTGTTCTCTTAACATATTTGCGTGTGGCTCTTCATCTTCAACTGCATGGGCATGATGTCTCTTATTTTTCCTCTTGTATTCTTCTTGTCTGGCTAGACAATATCTTGCAATATGTCCCATCTTGTCACAATGGTATCATTGGACAGATGAGTAATCTCTTTCCTTTCGTTGTCATTTCTTCTGAAATCTCTTTGGTTGATATTTGTTTTGGGGGTGAGACTCTTTATGAGTTTCTTTCTGGAAGTAAGACCTATTCCTTCCTCCTTTAGTGTGAGTAGCTAGGGCTTGATATTCATCTCTTGCTAGTAAAGCCTCTTGGTTATCTACTCTTGTTTCTTCTTGAATGCATTCTTCCCATAGATCGTCAAATTTTAGTTTCTCCGTTCTAGCACAAATCGTTTGGATGAATGCATCCCAAGGTATTGTGAGACCATTAAGGGCCATCATTATAAGTTCATCTTCGTCTATAGCATCTCTGATTGCTTCTAGTTGTTCTTTGAATTGGGATATTCTGGAGAAATATTCGTGGATTGATTCTCCTTTCTGCATCCTTGTATTCTTGAGCTGAGTTCTTAGATTCGTCTTCCGGTTTATGTTCTTTGTTTAGGGCATCAAACATTTCTTTCAGAGTCTTCTTTGATGACACATAAGGGATCAAGTGATCTTTGATTGAATCTACAATGATTCTTTTGGCCCTTATCATGTCCTTTTGATGCTTTTCTTTGTCTGCAACATCGTCGGGTTCTGACACTTCTTCTTTGAAGAATATTGCTATCTCATTCTCTTCAAGAATGAGTCCAATCCTATACTTCAAAGAATGGAAGTTTTCCACACCTTCCAGCTTGTCAACAAGCTTAGTGCTTGCAAACATCTTTTACCTGGAGCTAGGAAAATGACCAAAAATGATTATGCTCAAAATCAAATTTTGAACTTACCAAGAGGTGTGCTTGGCTGAGGCGAGTAGCCTGGTGTGTTTGGATTTTAGAAAATCCAACTTTTACCCCTCCAAACTTGATCTGCGGATTTCTAGACTGGTGCTTCTGATTTTCTGGTACTTCTGGTACTCTTGTACTTCTGGTACTCTGGTACTCTGGTTTTCTGGTACTTTTGGTACTTTTTGAAAACTAGGGTTTCACTTTCCAGGAGATCTAGGCATTGAAAAGTTGTGATGAGGATGCCAAAGTGATCCTTGAGGAAGGACACACATTTCTAGATGGTTTTAGGGCTGAAATACTTCATCAACAGAAAGCCCTAATTTGCATGTACGACAACAATGACGTTTTTCACTTTCTCTTATGAAAGATGCTCTCTTCAGCTTAGCTCTGATACCATGTTAAGGTTTAAGTTATTATTATAGTTCTTTGCATTTAACTAGATAACAATAGCATAAGATAGGATCACTGAGAAATACACAATCACAAGAGACACATCATTTATCATGGGAAACCCTCATGGGGGAGAAAACCCAACAAAACTTCCTTATTATAGATAGCCAATACAATGCCAAGAGATAACTCAAACAAATACATAAATTCCTCTCCCAAGAATGCGTCTCTCTCTCTCTCTCTCTCTCTCTCTCTCTCTTCTCCAACTACAACTCCGAAACTTGCTTCTCAATGAACAAGTGAGTGTGTGTCTAAGTGAGGCGCTAGCCTCCTTATTTCTACAACTCTGGCACATGTGGACAGAGGTGTCTCTTCATTGGCAGGGCCGACTTCTTCTTTTGGGTGGTTATAACCACCTTTAATATATTATGGGGACGACTTCTTATTTTGCCTATTATAATTATGTTTTGACCAATCCACAAAAGGGGATTTGGTCTTTTACAATAGCCAACATGATCAATCCGCAATAGGGGATTGATCTAATGAATAATATGTTGAAATAATGTAACTGCAAAGTGTATTCTAATTATTATTGTGGTATTAGGATA
>SNQJ01S0022635.1:30811-46361 GCA_010110895.2 Picea sitchensis | reverse complement strand
TGAAATAATGTAACTACAAAGTGTATCCTAATACCACAATAATAATTAGAATACACTTTGCAGTTACATTATTTCAACATATTATTCATTAGATCAATCCCCTATTGCGGATTGATCATGTCAGCTATTGTAAAAGACCAAATCCCCTTTTGCATATTGGTTAAACTATAATTGTAATAGGCAGAATAAGAAGTCGACCCCAGAATATATTAAAGAGGCCCCAGAATATGTTAAAGGTGGTTATAACCACCCAGAAGAAGAAGTTGGGCCTGCCAGTGAAGAGACACTTCCACACGTGCCAGAATTGTATAAATAACGAGGCTAGTGCCTCACTTAGACATACACTCACTTGTTCATTGAGAGACAAGTTTCGGAGCTGTAGTTGGAGAAGAGAGAGAGAGAGAGGCGCATTCTTGGGAGAGGAATTTCTATATTTGTTTGAGTTATCTCTTGGCATTGTATTAGCTATCTATAATAAGGAAGTTTTGCTAGGTTTTCTCCCCCATGATGGTTTCCCAGGATAAATGATGTGTCTCTTGTGATTGTGTATTTCTCAGTGATCCTATCTTATGCTATTGTTATCTACTGAAATGAAAAGAACTCTAATAATAGTTTAAACCTTAACATGGTATCAGAGCCAAGCTGAAGAGAGCATCTTTCACAAGAGAAAGTGAAAAACGTCACTGTTGTCGTACATGCAAATTAGAGATTTTTGTTGGTGAAGTATTTCAGCCCCAAAACCATCTAGAAAAGTGTGCCCTTCCTCAAGGATCACTTTGGCATCCTCAACACAATTTTTCAGTGGCTAGATCTCCCAGAAAATGAAACCCTAGTTTTCACCAATATCAGAAAACCAAAAGTACCAGAAAACTAGAAGTACCAGAAAACCAAAAGCACCAGTCCATAAATCCGACGGTCAAGTTTGAGGGGGGTAAAAGTTGGATTTTCAGAAATCTGACTGCACCAGCCTACTCGCCTCAGCTTAGTGCATCTATCCCCTAGATCAGAATTTCAAAATTTGAAGTTTGAAAAATTAGGGTTTCCTCATAAAACCCTAAGTTGCAGTTGCAGTTACAGTCTCAGAACCAATTGCAGTTGTAGTATCAGTTACAGTTGCAGTCGTAGTACCAGTTGTAGTCACCCTTGAAGTTCTTAAAGAGTTGGTGATCATTACTGCTGCTACCAGATGGTGCCTCTACCTGCAAGTTCCGTCAGAGGTATGTACTCACACATGTTTAAACAATTAAGATTTAAAGGGTATTTGCAGGAGAAGGGATCTCTTGCCATAGATCCAGAAGGATCTCAAGATCCAACACATTTAGAGGAATGATGCAACCCAGGTGTGATTATTCTGATATGCATCTATTTGTTATGACATTATTTTGATAAGTGTTGCTTGTTGTAGCTATGATCATCATTCTAACCTTTGATCAAAATCTGAGTCAAGGTATTAGATGGATTAAAAGTTGAGATCATAGAGCTTATCCTCTAACCCAACCTTCTGTCAAGATAGTGTATTGTCTTAGTACAGAATACAGGTTGAAGAAAACACTCGTCATCTTGAGTGAAGGAGAAAAGAAAATCACACTCATTTTTGAGGACAAGGCTCCAGGTTCCAGGTTTGATTAATCAATTTGATAAGATTCAAAGTTACACATGACAAGTTGATGACTACCCCTTTACAAGTAACCACTATAGTTGAGATAGCAATCTTTGTAATATATTATACTTGGTAGCATGTGAGCATATAGAGGTAAATACTTAATGTAATCATTTGCCTAATACAACTAACACCTCCTCTAGGAGAAACCTCGTGTGTTATTTCCAGGTTTCCATGGAGGAATGTTCAATCACAACAATATAAGAGTGTTGACCTCATTTCGTAGTGTAACTCTTAATTTTGATCGTTTCTTCAGACAAGCCACGAGTGATAGCTCTAAAGGAGCTACTATGATGATTATTCGTGCTATTGCTTTATCTATTATTATCAAAAGGATATTATTCTTGCTTGTTGTTGTGTTGACCTTGTTTCAGGTCATAGGTTATAACCCTGAGAAAGCTATAGCGAAGGTTGCAGAAGGCAAAAAATTATATGAGACATGAAGCAAACTATGTACATGACCATATACACTCATGCACCAAAGAAGATGAAGAAGAAGATATCTCTTGAGATTTAGAGTATCTCATATGAATATTGATTGAAAGGAGTAGAAGGCTCCAAAGATGACCGAACATTAGAACGAGAAGCAGACCTCGGTTGAAGCCTGACTCCATCTTTCATATTTAGACTTGGTATGCAACACCAATTATACCCTGTAAGAGTTGATGAAGTCCTGATCTTAGAAAGGATCAAATGAAGAGACAACTTCCAGAACTAGAAGACAGATGTCGTGAGAAGACTAGATCATAACTTCAGAGACTCCTAGGAGATATGAAATCTCTAGGGTGATTCGCTTGGTTCAGTGACAAAGAAGGAAGCTAGTCAGAAAGACTAGGATATGGATTCTTCCGTGAGAAGAGAAGTCAATATTGACTTCCAATATTGATCTATATAGATCAAACGTGTTGCAGATGTACACAACCTGATGTATGTTCAGAGGATTCTCCCAGCAAAAGGGAGAAGACTACTTCGAGACAATTATTGAAGAAATAGTTCTAGTACTTATGAAGACAACCAACGCAACCATGATTCATATATAGTATGAGATGTAGGGGGAGAAATCCCCATATTTAAAAATTGAGTGGCAGTTGGTGCCGTACATCAGTTGGGTCACAGAGACATGACTATGATAGCATTACCCCCATGAAATAAGAAGAGCTATCCTCAATATCAATTATTGAGGCACTCTCAGTTTCAGATGAAACTGTTGCTATGATAAACTAAGAGGAGTTACTCTCAGATTTTAGCAGCCACAGTGAGAATGAAGCAGTCATTCTCAGCCTCAGAGCAACTGCAGGTGCAGAGTCCTAGATTCCAGAAGGAACAGTTGCAGAGAGAGTAGAGAACATACTCCCAGATAGTGAGACGGATAGTGCCTTGCAGAAAGCACATAGAGCTAGCAACTGATTGTGTAGATTGAGTTGCAACTGAGCAAGTGTACCAGATTGGTACAATGTAATGAGAAAAATTGATTTGAAGATTGAAGATAGCAAGACTTATGTCTGCGAGTTGAAGAAGGATATGTATGTGTTGAAGCAAGCTCCTAGATCTTGATATGGCAGGATAGATAGTTTTCTGACGAGCTTGGGCTTTACCAAGAGTAAAGCAGATTCAAACCTCTACTTCAAGGTTATGAACGATGAGCCGGTGATATTTTTTTTGTATGTGGATGACTTATTATTAACTGGAGAAGAAAATCTCATCACCGAATATAAGAAGAAGCTCGCTTTAGAATTTGAGATGAAATACCTTGGCCTAATGCATTATTTCTTAGGTCTTGAGGTATGGCAGAGCCCAGAGAGAATCTTCCTTAACCAAGGGAAGTATGCAGTTGAAATGCAGAATAGATTTGACATGTTGGAGTGCAATTCCATGAACACACCCATGAAAGCGAAGTTGAAGCTATTAGTCAACACTTTGTCAAAATTGATTGATGCCACACTGTATAGACAGATCATTAGATTGATGATGTACTTGATGAACACCAGACGAGATATCTATTTTTCCGTGAACACTTTGAGTCAGTTTCTAGTAGAACCCAGACATGTTCACCTAGTTGCTGCAAAACATGTGATGAGGTACCTTAAGGGTACATTAGATTGTGGTCTTAGCTATGATGGAGATCATGATTTCACACTGACTGGGTACACTGATTCAGATTGGGCTGGAAGTGTCTCTGACAGAAAGAGAACTTCAGGATGTTGTTTCAGTTTGGGATCAACCATGATCTCATGGTAGAGTAGGAAGCAATCCAACATTGTTCTCAGTACAACGGAAGAAGAATACATTGTTGCATGTTCTTCCAGCTGCGAAGCTATATGGCTTCATAAGTTATTGACTGGTCTATTCGACCTATAGATGAAAGCAACCACGATCCTATGTGACAACCAGAGCTGCATAAATATGACAAATAATCTTGTATGTCATGAAAATTCGAAACACATATAGATCTGATATCATTACATCTGTGACATGGTGCAGAGAGGATCCATAAAGCTCCAATATGTTAGCATGGATGAACAGGTTGCCAATGTATTGACCAAGCCTCTATCTCGTGTAAAGTTTGAGCACTTTAGAGATAAGCTTGGTATAGTCCGAAAGGACCTTCCTTGAAAGGGGGAGGAGTGTTGTGATGAGATATATCTAGTACTACGCTTCCAGCCTCACCGTTGTGACGTAAAAACAGTCTAGTTGATTGAGATGTGCCTAGTACTGTGCTTCTAGCTTAATCGTTGTGACGTAAAGCAAGTCTAGTTGTTGTGTTGAGATGTGCCTAGTACTATGCTTCTATCTTAACCGCTATGACATAAAGAAAGTCTAGTTGCTGTGTTGAGAGATGTCTAGCACTGTGCTTCCAGCTTAATTGCTATGACGTAAAGCCAATCTAGTACCTTGCTTCCAACTTTATAGCTGTGACGAAAAGAAAGATGAGTACTTTGCTTCCAGATTGATAGCTGTGATGTAAAGCAAGTCCAGTATTGTGCTTCCATATTTATAGCTGTGACGAAAATCAAGACAAGTATTGTGCTTCCAGCTTGATATATGTGATGTAAAGCTAGTCCAGTATTGTTCTTCCTGCTTGATTTCCGTGACGAAAAGCAAGACGAGTACTGTGCTTCCAACATGATAGCTATGACATAAAGCCAGTCTAGTATTGTGATTCCATATTAATTGTCATGTAGTGTGCCAACCTCATGCTAAGATGATGAGCCAGCCTCGTGCTGTGATGATGTGACCCGCCTCATGCTGTGATGATGTGACCAGCCTCGTGCTGTGATGATGATGTATTAGTTTTATACTAATCCATATTGATGCAGATGATGATTTCATTCCTTTGAGAATGACGATGTTGCCGATGAGAAAAAATTTCGATGATTTATAGATATGCCAGTCAGTGTTCCAAGATGATATTGATCATGTTGTCCTCTCACCCACCCGATGTTGATGATGATGTTGTCCTCTCTCTCGCCTAATGCTGTTGTAGAATACCCTTCTTGTTATGGGGGAGTGTTGAAATAATGTAACTACAAAGTGTATTCTAATTATTATTGTGCTATTATTCATTAGATCAATTCCCTATTGTGGATTGATCATGTTGGCTATTGTAAAAGACCAAATCCCCTTTTGTAGATTGGTTAAAGTATAATTGCAATAGGCAGAATAAGAAGTCGGCCCCATAATATATTAAAGAGCCCCCAAAATATATTAAAGGTGGTTATAACCACCCAGAAGAAGAAGTTAGCCCTGCCAGTGAAGAGACACCTCCACACGTGCCAGAATTGTATAAATAAGGAGGCTAACGCCTCAATTAGACACACACTCACTTGTTCATTGAGAGACAAGTTTCAGCGCTGTAGTTGGAGAAGAGAGAGAGAGAGAGGCACATTCTTGGGAGAGGACTTTCTGTATTTGTTTGAGTTATCTCTTGGCATTGTATTGCCTATCTATAATAAGGAAGTTTTGCTGGGTTTTCTCCCCCATGAGGGTTTCCCAGGATAAATGACGTGTCTCTTGTGATTGTGTATTTCTTAATGATCCTATCTTATGCTATTGTTATATAGCGAAATGCAAAGAACTATAATAATAGCTTAAACCTTAACATAATACAACAATAATAATTATAATACCCTTTGCAGTTACATTATTTCAACATGATGTTGTTTTTTGGATGAGCTCTCCTGCTCATATTTACCGATTCACACTTGATCTTCCAGTTCTTCCATATGATGATCCATCCTCACATCATCCATGATATCCTTCATATGACTCTACTATGGTATATTGATGCCTTTTTCTTACACCTCAAATGTTATGTTCACTCATAGATGGTACTTCATGAATTATCTTTTTAGTTGATTTGCTATGATTCCATGTTGGGGTTTTCTTGATTAGAAGTGGTGTGATAGTTTCTAACATTGTCATGAAAGTAATAGACAATGGGTTTGATCTACTAATACTTCGTAATTTTAATAATTTTATTATTTTGTCTCATTATACCATGGGGGGACATAATCATACTACTGATGACAAATCATACTACTTAGGACAAATCATACTACTGATGATCTAGTTCCATAGAGTATTCATATCCTAACCACATTTAACACTTTCCATGTTTTCCTTTTCACTCCATCACATTCATAACAAATATATTATGCTCGCTCATGTTTGACTCATCATATGTCATCTAGCAAGGTCTAATTGAATAAATTGAAGAATAATGTAAGCCAAAGTCAAAGAAATACAAAAAAGGCTAGAGGTGAAGAGAATAAATGCAAAAAATGTCAAAATAATGAAGCTAGAGCTATGTCACCTCACTAACAAGGTTCATCCCCAAATTCCTATGCTAAAAAAAACATATCTAAATAAAATGACTAAGAAAAATCAACGAAAAAAGGGGGGGGGGGTAATAAATAAGGTGTTGAGGTGGTAACTCTAAGACAAGCTCCCTATTAAAGGTTTAAATGAAGAAAATAATGAATATTCCTAGCTATAGAAGCTAGTTGGACCAGTTAAAATACCTTCAACATCATTACATATGACTTTGAGGGTAAAAAACATGAAGTTCCCCTTCCCTTTCCATCAATAATTCATCAATTTTACCTATCTCTAACCAAGTGACATAGAAAATACCTTTTCTCCTAGGAATTGACACATGTAATAAGGGTAAAGTTGTCCCTACATGGTATACTTATGCAATTTATAAAATCAATCTATTTTAATATGTTTTTAGAAGATATTACTTAATGTGCATTACCTAATGACTTGTTTTGAGACTTGATTCATCATTATAGGCGGGTGTCCCACATTGGTATCCATGCACTATTCCTCAAGATCCATGTACTTGCATGGGAATCCATGTACCTATATTCAAACATATTTATCTACCTTGGGATTTGTGCTATTTTTCTTGGGATCTGTAACACTGCATTAGGATACATGTTTTTTTTTTTTTTTAAATGCATTACGATACATGTTACTGCATCAAGATCCATGCCATTTTTCTTGGGATCCATTACATTGCATTGGGATACATGTTACTGCATTGGGATCCATGATAGTTTATTGGGCATGAAAAAGGTGTCCACACCATCATCATGCATGCCACCCTGACCACTCCATGTGGGTGCCCTTGTCTTCTTGGAAGAATATTCTCACACATGTGGGTGGTTGGAGGTGGTTATGAGGTGATTTTAATACATATTTTGAGGGTGACCAACTTCAGGGGTAGTAATGTTTTGATAGAGTGCCCAAAATTATTCTATACTAGCACCATTAGAAGTAGAATGGTTTCGGGATTTTCAAAATGGGGTTATAATAGAAAATCAGGAAAACATTGACCTAGTTATGATGTTGTTGGATTTTTTTCCCATGCAAAATTATTGTTGCGTTTTGGAACCACCCTAGTGAACATATGGAGAATGAATTTTATCTCTCTTATCCACATGTGTGGGTGGTTAGAGCATCTTGTGGAGTGCACCTCTTCTCTTTGACTAGTACACTCACGTGTTTGAGTTGGTTCTTTCATGATATATTATTTTATTAGCTCGAAATGGTTTTAGACCATGGTACTGAGAGTCTTTTATTTTAGCTCATGGTTTTTCTTGAGCAGATTGTATTGGGACATGGTACTGTACTAGCACATAGTTTTCTACTCATGGTTTTGAGAGGTTCCTTATCTATATAAGGAGGGATCCTCTCTCATTTGTTATGGTTGGAAATCAATTGAAGACTCATTTTTCTCAATAATTTTGGTGTGATTTCTTCTCTCTTTTCTCGAGTAATTGTTCTAGGTTGATTGTAGAAGGGTTTGGCATGCAAGAGAAAATGAATAAGGATATATTTCAAAGAAATGAATGCAAATGAGGTATGACAAGTGTCTATTTCATTTCTTTGTAAATTTTAAAAGCTAGATACTAGTATTGAAGTTGAATATCTTACGGTTTTAACTTCTTACCATAGCTTTATGTTTTACATTTTACAAAGGAACTAAATAGACACTTGTCATACCTGACTTGCATTTCTTTCTTTTCAATAGCTTCTTCCTCAATGTTTCTTGCATGCACCTTGAATGCCAAACCCTTCTATTATCCTAAAACAACTTCTCAAGGAAATAGAGAAGAAATCACACAAAATATTGAGCATAATGAGTCTTCCAATTGATTCCCAACCATAACAGATGAGAGAGGAGCCCTCTTTATATAGATAAGGATCCTCTCAAAACCATGAGTAGAAAATTGTGTGCTAGTAAAATACCATGTGTTAATACAATATGCTCAAGCAAAACCATGAGCTAAAACAAGGGACACTCTCAATACCATGTGTTCTAAAATCATTTTGAGTTAATAAAATAAAAATCATGAAATAACCACCTCAACCAAATCAAACACTTCTAGTCAAAGAGAAGATGTGTCCTCCACAAGATTCTCTAACCACTCACATGTGTGGCTAAGAGAGAAAATGTGCCCTCCACATGTTCACACGTGCGACTCCAAAACACGACAATAATTTTCGTGTGGAAAATTCTAGTAGCATAGTTACTAGGTCAATTTTTTCCTGATTTTATATTATAACACCATTTTGAAAATCCCTCAGCCATTATGCATCTAATGGCGCTGATTTGGTGGAATTATTGGCACTCCGTCAAGAGATAATTTCCCCTGAAATTGATCGCCCTCAAAATATGTGCTAAAATCACCTTATAACCACCTCTAACCACCCACATGTGTGAGAATATTCTTCCAAGAAGACAAGTCACCCTCATGGAGTGGTTAAGGTGGCATGCATGATGACGATGTGGATACATTTTTCACATCCAATGAATTTCCATGGATCCAAATGTAGTGACATGTATCCCAATGCAGTGTCATGGATCCCAAGGTAGTTAGATATGGATGAATATAATTATATAGATCCCAACGTAGGTACATATATCTTGAGGAATAGTGCATGGATCCCGATGTGGGGTGCTCACCTACAATGATGAATCAAGTCTCAAAAAAAGTAATTAGGTAATGCACATTAACTATAATTTATTCTAAAATAATATCAACATAGGTTGATTTTATAAATCACCTATGTCTACCATGGTAGGACAACTTTACCCTCATTACATGTGTCAATTCCTTATATAAAAGGTATTTCCTAGGTCACTTGGTTAGACATAGGTGAAATTGATGAATTATTGATGGAAAATGAAGGGGAACTTCATGTTTTTGACCCTCTAAGTCATATGTAATGATGCATAAGGTCTTTTAACTGGTCCAACTAGCTTCTAAATATAGGAATCTTCATTATTTGTTCACGTAAACCTTTAAGAGGGAGCTTGTCTTAGATTTACCACCTCAACACCTTATTTATTACCCCCCGCCCTTTTTTTCCTTTGATTTTTCTTAGCCATTTTATTTAGATATGCATTTTTTAGCATAGAACTTTGGGGCTGGGCCTTTTTAATGAGGTGGCATGACTCTAGCTTCATTATTTTTTCATTTTTTTACATCTATGCTCTTCACCTCTAGCCTTTTTTTGGCTTTATTTAAATTTGGCTTACATTGTTCTTCAATTTATTCAATTAGACCTTGCTAAATGACATATGATAAGTCAAACATGAGCGATAATAATATCTTTCATATGAATGGGATAGAGTGGAATGGAAAACATGGAGAGTGTTAGATGTGGTTAGGATATTAACACACTACTTAACTAGATCACCAGTAGTATGATTTCGCCTAAGTCAAAACAACACTTATCTAAGGAAAATTATGCCCCCCATGGTATAACAAGAGAAAATAATATAATTAATAATGTTAAGAAGCATTATTTGATCAAACCCAATGTTTATTACTTTCATGACAAGGTTAGAAACTATCACACCACTTCTAAGAAGGAAAACCCATACATTAAATCATATCACATCAACTGAAAAGATCATGCATGAAGCCATATACTATTGGGGATTGGGTGTAACCCTGTGTGAAACAAATAAAATCTGCAGAACGATCAAAGAGAAATAACTTCACAGAAGGTTTGTGGTGTTTAAAGACACCATTGCAACACTTAAGAACAACACATTGTGATCAGAATGTCACAATGCATATTGAACATGATGAGATGCTATATTAGAATGACCCATGAGGTCCTTTATTTATAGTGTCAAGATCTAACCTACTTCCTTCAAACCTGGAAGATCTTATCCACATATAACTATTGATTGTTGGAGCAGACCCTAGGAAATTTACACTGATTAGTTGACTAGTCAAGTTAGGTCAACCTGACCATCCACGTGTCCAACTCATAGTCGATTTTTCAGCTGGTCAATCCATTGACCCATTGTCTTCGACTACTAGTCGATTGTCCAACTGATAGGCTAGTCGACTACTCAACTGATTGATGTTGACTTTCGATCGATCGCCTGACCAACTGTTTCCAGTTGTTGGTCGATCCCCTGACTGATTGAATCCGAGAGAAGTGTGATGAACCATCAGAACCTGAGGTTCCAACAACCCCCCATTAACACATGGCTCTTGATATTCAGGAGGTGAAATTAAGTCAATATGACACCCCCCCTATAATTGTAGCTTCTCGAATCCCAAGCACAATATGGAGCTTGAAAAACTTAGCTTCAGACAAAGGTTTGGTAAAAATATCAACAATTTGATCATCTATTTTACAATAGATAAGAGTGACAACCTTATCATGAACCAACTGTCTTAGATAGTAAGTATATAGTGCAACATGATTCATTTTATTGTCAGCAACATGATTGTCAACAACTTGAATCACACTTTGGTTATCAAAGTAGAGCGTAGTTGATGTTTGTACATGAAACCAAAGTTCACACAAGAGATGGAGAATCCATATTTCCTTTGTTCCTGCATTAATGGTGCCATGAGACTCTGCTTCTATAGTTGACAGAGAGACTACCTTTTTTTTTCTTTCATGACCAAACCAATGGTTCAATTGAAGTGAAACACATAGCCAAAGGTGGACTCATGATCATCACTATTGCATTCCTAGTTGGAGTCAGTGAAGTTGACTAACAAATCTGAAATTCAACAATATTTGATAACAATATGAGAGGTAACCTTAAGATAACGAACAATCCTTTTGAAAAATTTCCAGTGGCTTTCTTAGGGATCCTACATAAACTAAGAAACCACGCTAACAACAAAAGGTATGTCAGGCTGACTACGAGTGAGATAAATAAGACTATTGACCAGTTATTGATAGAGAGAGACTGACAAGTTTCCAGATTAAAAGAGAGTAGCACATGTATTATAGTATACCATCTTAAAATGTGTCAAGAGATCCATTACATATTTATATTGAGAAATGAATAAACCATCATTCATAGGTAATACTTGAAGTCCCAAAAAATAGTGCAAAATACCAAGATATGTCATATCAAAGGATTCAATAAGTTATTTCTTCAATCTAAGAATGAGATTATGTTATTGCCACTTATGACAAGATCATCAACATAGAAAAAAAAAATCAAGGTATTTCCATGAGTATGGAGTACATACAAACTGTGATCAAATTCACAACATTTGAAACCAAGATGGAGAAAGAATAGATCGATCTTGGCATACCAAGCTATGAGAGCTTACTTCAAACCATAAAGAGATTTATGAAGTCATCAAAAAAGAGTAGAATCTGTCACAAAACCAAGAGTTTGTTCCATGAAAATTTCTTCAAATTAGTCACCATGAAGAAAGACACTTTCCCATCCATTTGGTGGATCTGCCATCCGAAACAAGCAGCAAGGGGAAGAATTAGTCGAACATAATTCATCTTTTCAAGAGGATAAAATGTCTCAATGTAATCAATGCCTTCTTGTTGAAAGAGTCCTTTTGCGACCAAGTGAGATTTATGACGCTCAAAAACACCTTTAGAGGTAAATTTTGTCTTATAGGCCCCTCAAGATTTAATAATGTTCTTCCTTTGAGGTTGAGGAACTAAATTCCAAGTATGATTCTTCAAAAGAAAATCCATCTCAACCTGCATGGCTTGTTCCCATTCAGGTTGTCCTTGAGCATTTGAGTAGTTAATATGATCATAAGTTTCAAGAACACAAGTCATCAAAAAAACACTAGCATGCTTCTTTTGACTGGGATTTTGTCAGTTTGAAGAAATATCACCGACATCAGGGCCAACAAATTCAAGCATATTGGAAACTCATCTGGGTAGGGAAGTGTAACACACCCAACCCTCTAAGTACCCTTTTAAGGGATGGGGTATTAAAATTTTTCTTTTTTCACAATCATCTCAATACCTCTTCTTGAGGGAATCATTGTCTTCTTCTCGTCAAGAGGTTTCTAATGATTTTCACCATGCTCCAAACTGAGTTATGGATTGCAATTTATGGCTTCTCAAAGTTCTCGAGCCTCCATTGGCCTAAGGCCACCTTACTACCATGTAGCACACCCATTTCGGAAACTCTGGGCTTAATCGCGCTCTGATACCAATTTGTACACACCATTTGTACAAAGCTCATACATATATCATATATCCCATGCATTTAAACAAATAAACACATTTAACTTAGAGTAAAAAATATCATTACTGCTATAATTAAACAATCCATAGCATTCCATATTAATTCGTATACACAGCGGAAAACATGATAACATTTACAGAAGAGACATGATAAAATGTGATAAAACATAGTTAGACACTTATCTTGTAACAATGGTGGGATCCACCAACCAAATGAAAGCCTTCCACGAACCTCCCAGCCTTAGACCACACTGCTCATCAACTCAGCAGTGGGTCACCCCCGAGCTGGGACTAAGCTCCACCCCAAGGCAAGGAATCTAGGCTCAGGCTGAGGTTACAGAGAAAACAGTCACACACAACCACAAGGACGGAATGCTCTCCCAGGAATCTCCCACGCTCACTGCCCACAGACCCTCATTTCCCACATGCCTGTTCCACCCTAAGAGAATGCACCTTCTCTGTCACCTGGATAGTCCTTCGGCTGCCAATCTCCCTTACCTTGGGTTACAGGAACAGATCGAACCGGAAGTCTCCGGGCTCTATGGTAGCTACAGGGTTCCTTCCAGGAGTTCTCTCCTTCCCCTGCGCACTCTCTCACCTGAAGGGAGTCGTTCACAGGCCAACAAGCCTCACGCAGTAGTACTGCGTAGTCTCAACAATCCCACGAGAAAATAGACACAGGCTTTCCAAAAACTGGATTCAGCAATCACAGGATGGATTCATAGTCACGGCTTCGGAACAGGGAATTCTCGCATAGGCTCGCTCAACTTTCCTGAAAAAGAAAGACTCTTCCCCGAAATCAACACAGGCTTCTCATAGGCTGGGGTTACACGCACGGGATTTCTCAGAATCAGACACAGACATTCGAGTCACAGGGTCTCACGAAGGTTCTCTACAGGATTCAGGTTAGTCATACCGCTCAGGGATCCATACGCGTTCAGACAATCCGGTGGAATGGAATGGAACCTTCTCACGGCTCACCCTGGCCGTTTTATTCGCATGCACCAAGGTTGACACTTGTCACCCATGGAACTGCATGCGTTCCACCAGCACACGTTCCTCCCACCACTTGGGAATTCACGTGTCCTTCCAAAAGGACTTAGGATAAAAACATATGATGCACATATCTTTTGGAATAATATTAAAATATTATTCCAAGGCTTAAGCCCCCCTAGGCTTAGCCCCTAGGCTCAACACTTGGCCCCTTTCCCACCTTCCAGCCCCTAATTCCTTGTCCACTCTGTGTATGCTCAGTCCCTCTTCACTCATTCATCGTGGTTGGTCTGCACCTGGTGGTGTTTATATTTTATTAAGTGTTCTGCATGATTACATATACAACAGCAGGCTCCTAGCCTTCAATACTCAGGCTCCCTGGCCTAACAACACATAAGCCTCTAGCTTATGAAAACTTGGCTCACCAGCCTATAAAACATAATTACAATTCCTTTCCAAACATGGTTTACAACGGGGCTCGGCCTTGGGGACACTACAACCCCCCTCCCCTTATTTTTTGCACTATCCTCAGTGCAACTTACATTGTCTCTGCAAGCCTTTCAAAATTTTCAAAAATATGTGGGTACTCTGTCCGCATAACCTCTACATGCTCCCATGTCGCGTCCTCAGGACCGTACCAGGTCCACTGGACCTTTACAAGTTCTATAACTGGATTCCATAGCTGTTTGCTTTTCCTGTCCAATATGCGCACATAATGCACTTGCAGGACACCTTCTGGTTCCACCTGAATCACAGTCCAATCGATAATATGATTAGCATCAGGTACATATTTCTTAAGCAGTGATACATGAAACACATTATGTACAGTCATAGATACAGGTAATGCAAGCATGTATGCAACTGGCCCAATCCTTTCCAAGATCGCAAATGGCCCACAAAATCTTGCTGCCAACTTGGCGCAACTTCCCAGCCTCAGGGAACTCCTGTTAGTTTTTACTTTCAGGAAAACATGGTCACCCACTTTGAATTCTCTATGGGTTTTGTTACTATCAGTGTAACTTTTCTTCCTGTCCTGAGCAACTTTTAGATTATGTTTAATTTTTATCATTTGATCTTCCATCTCTTTGAGCAGTTCAGGCCCAACTACTACTCTGTCAGCTGGATTATCCCAGCTCACTGGAGTGTTGCACTTTCTTCCATAAAGCGCTTCGAATGGGCTCATCTTCAATGATGCATGATACCCATTATTGTAGGCGAATTCTACCAAATGAAGGTAGTCTTCCCACCTTGATGGTTTATCCATCACATACATTCTTAGCATGTCTTCTATTACTCTATTTACTCTCTCTGTTTGTCCATAAGACTCAGGATGATATGCTGTGCTAAAGTTCAGATTCGTTCCGAATCCTTTGAACAGTCCTTTCCAGAAATTTGAAGTGAATTTCGGGTCTCTATCAGACACAGTTGTCTTATGAATTCCATGCAAGCGTGCAACTTCTTTTAAGAAAATGTCAGCAACATCTGCTGCTTTGTGGGTGGTTTTCAGTGGAATAAAATGGGCAGCTTTAGTAAGCTTGTCCACTACCACCATGATTGAATCATGCTGCTTGCTTGTTCTGGTCAATCCCGTGATAAAATCCATTGTTACCACGTCCCATTTCCATTCAGGAATAGGTAAAGGCTGCAACAACCCTGCTGGGTGGATGTGCTCAACCTTAACCTTTTGGCACTCCATACATCTGGCGATGTATTCAACGATTTCTTTCTTCAAACCCGACCAAAAATAATGGCTTTTGACTGCTGCCATAGTCTTCTGATATCTAGGATGTCCAACATAAGCCACGTTATGCATCTCCTTTAGAATTTCCAGCTTCAATTCTTGGACATTGGGTACATACACTCTGTTTTTATACAGAAGTAAACCATTAGTTCCCAAGG
>SNQJ01S0022635.1:0-16586 GCA_010110895.2 Picea sitchensis | reverse complement strand
AAAGGAGCAAGGGGATAAATAAACCATAACCTGCAGGTCGAGGTATGTATTTTACTAGCTGATATGTTGTATTTATGTTGTCTATTTACCATTTTATTCCTTGCATAAAGAAAAATTCTAATCTAAATTGTTGTAAATGAAACTTCTTACATGCATATCTTTCTGTAATCCAAATTTTACTTCATATTTTCAAAAAAAAAATTCTTACATAAAAGAATCATTACATTGGGAGATAATTATATTTTGAGGCCATGAAATAGAGGGCCTTTCAAAAAGTCTCAGGAAACTCCTCTAGGATATTGTCCAGGGTTTTTATGTCTGCTTATTTGGTTTTTCAGAGAGCCATGAACTTTGTTGAAGTATCCCAAAGAGTTGATGTCATTATAAATGATGTTAATTTCTTGAACTTCATTGAATATCAAATTAATAGGAAGCAATATTTTCTTAAGGAAAAGAATGAAAAACATGGAATTGTAGAAATTGAGGAATATGAAGAAGAAGATAAAAGTGAAATAGAACCAGTTCACAATGCTTTTTCAACAAAAGCATAAGTGGGCAAATCTTTGCAAGAGAAAGTTGCAACATAAGAACAAGATTCAAGCACAGTAAATACCCAGACTAATGCCAAATTCATTGAGGCAAATAAAGAGTTCAACACCAACACAGACATGGATTTTCCCACATGACAATTGTTCAGATTACTAAACCTATCAAAACTACTCCCATAACCTCAATTTCAGGAAGTCTAGTTACCACTTCATTTGATATTGATATCATTACACCTATAGAAGACATTGTTATGTCTTTAGACAATTATGTCTTTGATGACAAAACTAAAATTATAGAAAAGAGAAAGTCCAAAAAGAGGAAAACAACCCACCATGAAAAAACCACACAAGAAGTAACCCAATTATGGAATGTTGCACATTTGGACGATGAAGAATTTGTAGAGGAAGTTGTCGTCACCTTATGAGCATTTGCTAGTGAAAATAAATGGTATGTGACTAGAATAACCAACCAACTAAAGAAAGAGAAGAACAGAGTAAAAAATCTTATGGAGCGGCAAAGGATACAAGAATACAGTTGGTCATAGAAGCATGAATTTGAAGTCAAATCTATCATAGAAGAAAACAATCTCTCTCATAATATCGTTGCAAAGTTGACAACAAAAGTAGATGAAATTAAAATGGAGCATGACAAACATCTAGTCGCATTTCTTAGAGAAAAGGAAAAAATCAACAAGGATTGTGGCAAGTAGATAGATACCTCGACTGCTCAACTAGAAGCAGCGAAAATAAAAATTGAGAATTCAGAAATCCTAAGGAAAGACGCAATGGAGCTTAATGCTAAATTATCATCTTCACAAGTATTGTCTTATTCAAGCTTGTATCTCATTAAAGAACAACATGAACAAATCCTGGAGTTTTCTGTTGTGTCTCAGGTACAATCTAAAAAGCAAAAAGACTTCCACGCTATTTTTGATAGTTTGAAAATATGGGAGGCACAAAGAACCAGTTTTCCACTAGCATACTCCAAAATGTATGAAGAATAAAAAATTCAAAATACAAGCTTCACTTGATTCTTGGCAAGCAAGTTGTTTGTTTTCACAAAATTTGATTGAGGAAATAAGTAAAAATTGCTTATGTTAGGATATTTAGACACTTAGGAGTTAGTTAAGATCTACTTGGTCTAATATGTCGTTAGGTAAAAGTGTGTTTCTTTAGTATGCATTAGTATGCATTTGTAGTTAGGAAATTTGATGGTCACGATATGTTCTCGACATAGAGTGATCTGACAGTTCATACTCTCCCAGATCTTAATGGCCATTGATCCATGGCTTAACACCTAATTGGTCCATGATCTCTATTTAAAGAGCATGGAGGGTCATTTTCCGACGATCGATTGTGAGAAACTCTGTTGTAAAATCTCTCTGTAATCTTTTTCTTTGCATTAATAAACTGCTCCAAGTGGTTGCGTTGGCTGGGGCCGTGGATGTTTCCCCGTAGGGGTTTTACCACGTGAAAACATTGGTGTGTTGATCTTTGATCTGGTTATGTGAGTGGTTACTGAAGGTGTATGTCCTCTGTTGGAATACCTGTGTTGTCGAACATGGTATCAAAGCCTGTTTGAAGACCCGCTCCTGTTGTAGATCGAGATCGTGAAGCCGAGTTGCCTCATCTCCATTTTCTGGAATTTTCGTACATTTCTAGGCTGGGAGGACTGTTCCATTGCATCTAGAGCACTCGTTTCATTTAGGAACACTTTTCGTTTCACTCGAAAAGGTTTCCGTTTGCCCAAGATACAGCAATTACAGTCAGATCTGGAGGTATAAAGTCTGAATACGCATTTTTTTAAAAATTTTGCAAAGTTTTGATTTTATTTCGGTTTGTATTTTTTATTTCCGGGTTGCTACTCTTTTAGATCTGCATATTCTCCTTGCCCCGCACCTTGTGCGATCTCGGAAAATCAGAAACAGATAGGAAAAGGTGCATCTTCCAGGTAATCTAACCGAGATCTAACCCTTGTTGTCATTGAGAAGCGAATTTTTTTTCTTGTGTGAAAAGAGTTTTTTTGGAGCATGCTCTCCAAGGTCGTCAACAACAACAACAATCCTCCTTCTAAAAATTACAATATGTTTTGCTAGACCATTTGGTTAAAACTTGCCTTATTAAGTAAGAGGGCTTGAGTTCAAGTCTCTCTTTTGTTACCTTTTTTGAAAAAGTTCATGCTATAAATTGTAAAGTGCATTTCACTTCAAGTATAAAAGTGAATCACTATAAGTAGTTTTATATTTTATTTTAGAGTTATTGAGCATGCAAATTTTCTGTTATAAGGTAACCTCATTGTAAAAGTGATCCCCACTTCTCTTTATAAAAGTGGGTCACTTCATAAAGCAGCTTACACTATCACGTGGTTATTTGGTTACCATTTATGCCTTTTTTAAAAGGGGCATAACTCTCACATCGGAAGTCCGTTTTCAGTGCCGTTTTTTTTAAAACCACACAAATTTTCGAGATATTTCCATCCAGATCATTAGTTTCAGTTTTTAAATCTGAATTATCTATATATTTAATATGGTTTCTACAAGTACTGTCATGCTTACCAGCAACAACTACTTCCAATGGAGATCCCATATGGAAGATTTATTAAGAAGTAAAGGCATGTATCGGATTACCATGGGAAAGGAAACAACCCCCATTGATGATGATAAGAAATCCAAATGGGATAATAGGAATGATGAAGCACGTGGACTAATTGGAATGTCCATCTATCCTGATCTAAGGTACCACCTTCAAGGAATTGATGACCCCGAAGCAGCTTGGGACAAGATTGAATCTGTATTTGGTAAACTCAATATTATTCGAGCACAACAGTTAGAAAATCAAATACTAACCTTGAGTCCAAGTGATTTTTCTTTCCTTGGAGACTATCTATCTAAGTTTAAAAGACTCGGAATTTTATGTGAAGAATGTAACATAAAAATGGATGAAGAGTGGTGCATATATCTTATTCTTTCTAAGCTAGGTAGTGCATAGTTTGTGTTTGTATCTACCTTCTATGTCATGAAAGAGGTTGTAGGGAAAGCTTATGTACAACCCACTCTTGATTCCTTTTGTACTTCCTTGATTAGAGAGGAAGATAAGCTTGTAGAACTTGGAGTGATCAACACTGCAGGTACCTCAAACAAAGCCTTAGTTTCCAGTAGAAAGATAAACCCAAGTATCCCAAGAAGAAACATCCTCGCTACAACAACAAACAACCTAAGGGTCCCAAACCTGCTCAGATAGCTTCATCTCCTAATGGTGACAAAGGATCAAAATATAAAAAGAATACTAACAGACATTGCAACTTTTGTAATAAAGATGAACGTACATTGGGTGTCCTCTTTGTAATAAATGATGGTCATGATGAGTCCAGATGTTTCAAGAAGATGGCGTACTTTAGAAGGCCGATGAAGAAGCACAACATCAAGATTGATTCTTCTTCTTCTTCTTCTCATGGACATGCACTTCGTGCTTCTGGTTTTTCCTCTTCAATAATCTTCTACCTACTCTTCTTCCTCGATGAGTGGTTTATTGATTCAGATCTTACTACATGGCTAAGGATAAAGCCATACTTTTCTCAGCTTCTAAACGAATGTAACACCAAGGAAATATTTGTTGGTGATGATAGATCTTCAAAGCTGTAGGATCTGAACAATTCAAGTAGAAATGGTCATTTCAATGATGTATTATGTTCCAAATCTTTCTTGTAACCTTCTATCGTAAGATATCAACATCGCCATTCAGTGAAGGTAAACCGCCGAAGTTTTCAATTCCTCCTCACCAGATGTAATCAAGGATCTACATCCTAAGCATGTTCTTAACTGGAATTGCCGAGCATACTGTGTTGTAAATAAGTTTGTAAACTTTTGGGTCATCGGCTTTTTCATCGGCTTTTTGTTGCTCATAGCGATGACTTGAGTTAAACTTTGGTATGAGCGACGGTCATCTAAACTATCGCCATTGAAACAACTATGTAATCAATAGATGGTGACTAGTCTTCCTCTTGTTTCATGCGTAGATGGTGTGTGTGCCGGTTGTATTCTCGACAAAAATCATCTAGACGCTTTGAAAATCACGCCTTCAAGTAATCTGTCCCTTTTATTTTGTTCATAGTGATTTGTGTGTGGTCCACTTTCTTTCTTCCTTTTCTCAAGTAAGTATTTTAACTTTCATTGATGACTTTTCCATGTACTTGGGTTTACTTTAAAACTCAAGAGTGAATTTTGACAAGTTTTAGCCTATACAAGGCCCTTGTAGAAAAGCAACTGACATCAAATTCAAAGGTTATGAATAGATAATGGAGGTATTAATATGTGAACAATAATTTTACAAGTTATTGTACTACATGTGGCATCCAAATGCAACACACCTTCCATATACACCACAACAAAATGGTGGGTTTGTGAGAAAGAACCACACATTAAAAAAGAAATGGCTAATTGTATGATCCTAATCTAAGGGATTAAGTCTACAGACAAGGCGTAAGCAATCAACTGTGCAAATTTACATAGTAAATCGCACTCCAATAAAGGCTCTTAAAAATATAACACCGTAAGAAGCTTGAACTAAAACCAAATCCGCCAGATGTAGGTCACTTCTGTGTATTTGGCAAGATAGCATGGGCTCACATTCCTCGATGAGAAAAGGAAAGCATTGCCCTAAAAGTGAGAAGTGTATATTTGTTGGTTATTCTCAAGATGTCAAAGGTTATAGGTAGACTCTTTCAACCACATTGTAATGAAATTATTCTTAGAAGAGAGCAATTCTGATGAAATCTTCTGGCTCCCTATGAGCCTAATTCGGCTGTTGTGCCTTCTTCAGCCTATTATGAGCCATCTTCTAGCTTGTGCCTTCTTTCTCTGCTCCTATTCCGATTCTTCGCATGATGAAGGTGAGCATGAAAATCCACCTCCGCCGGACGATTTCCAGATGAGTCCCCGAACCTCAACAAGCACCGCCCACGCCTTCCTAGATAAGCAATCGGCAGGATCTTGTCGATCCTTCGGGACGCCGGGCCGACACGCCACACCTCCAACGAGCCTCTTCTCTTTGGCTCAAGTTTAAACTCATGATCCGTAGACATTTGCGTGAAATTTTAGGTCATCCAGATTGGGATTACAAAGAATGAAATGAAGAGTATCGCTCTTTACCGAAAACGGTACTTGGGATCGGGTACCTCTTCCAAAAGGAAGAAAACTTGTTAGATGCAAATGGGTATACCAACTAAGTATGCATCGATGGAAGTATTGAAAGACAATAATAAGGCTCGATTAGTTGCCAGCTGATTTTCCTCAAAGTTGAAGGCATTGGACTATAATGTAGGAAACCTTTGCCCCAGAGGCCAAAATGAATTCCAGACCTTCTGTTCTTGCCCTGTCACCACATGTCGGGACGGTCCATCGATGGATGTTAAATTTGCCTCTTGCATGGCGATTTGAAAGAAGAAATCTACATGGAACAACTCTCTTTGCTATACGTAACGACGACCTTGTTTGCTCCCTCCTTGGAAATCTCTTTTATGGTCTCAAGCAAGCTCCCCGAAAGTTTGGTATGCCAAAATGGATAGCTTTCTATTGCCACTACTCAGATTCTAGATGCCATTCTCATCCTAATGTCTATACCAAGAGTAGGGAAGCCATATCATCATCCTTTCCTTTATGTTGATGACCTTATCCCATTGGTAATGACCCAAACTTTAAACCATGTGAAACCACTTAAGAAGAAATTTGAAATGACGGACTTAGGTTTTTGCACTATTTCCTAGCCTCCAAGTTTTACAAACCAAAGAAGGAATTTTTATTCCCGCCGCATGTTTCATAGGACTCTTCTTTTGTTGTTTTCACATGGGACGGTATTGTGTCCAACTCCCTCCAAATTGGAGTCAAGCTTCTACCACTTGTACTTCTCCGGAAGTCGATGCCACCGTATCGCCGGCTAGTTGGTAGCCCTTGTTGACTCATACCCTTCCTAGTCTTTTCTTTGTTGTTGGTCTTGTTGCCCCATATGCAAAACACCCTACGAAATCCATTGGAAAGCAAAATTTAAAAGGATACTTCACTATGTTCGTGGTGTAATCGTTCGCTTGGGATACACATACCGGGGACTCCCTTATTGGTTGGTTTCACTGATTCGACAATTGCAACTCGAAGGATTGGAAGTCTACCGCAGTTATAGTTTTCAGCCTGGGTTCGGGGACCCGCTACTTTGGGCCTATAAGAAACAACAGCCTATTGTGACTTCTTCGCCAGGCGAGTACCGAAAATTTCAGAATGCAAGTCGAAGCCCGTGGTTGGCTGGGATCCTTTCAGAGTTTGGTTTCCAGTAGCAGCATCCGACCAGACTTTTGGTGTGACAATCAAAGCGCCATAAAGCTCGCCAAAGACCCAGATCAACATAAGTGTAGCAAACACATCGAGATACACATGCACTTAACGAAGCTCATTCATGATCAAGTTATTGAAGTGCTCTTTTGCCCTACGTAAGATCAAGTTGCGCATATTTTCACAAAGTTCTTACGGTTTAAGTTTTCCAAACTGACGCATGTTAGGAGTTCGTGAAGTTGTCATTATGGGGATAGGCTTCAATGCCTCCTTCCCTTCCTATTTGTGTCATTATTGTAAACTTCAATCCTATCCCAAGTTGTTCTTAAGGGGATGTTAGATATTTAGACACTTAGGAGTTAGTTAAGATCTACTTGGTCTAATATTATAACGGTTAGGTAAAAGTGTGTTTCTTTAGTATGAATTTGTAGTTGTTGGAACTGGACAAATAATGACATGTTCTCGACATAGAGGGGATCCGACGGGTTCTGCTCTCCTCGATCTTAACTGACATTGATCCGCGTGGCTTAACACTCCGACATTGGTCCATGATCTCTATTTAAAGAGCATGGAGGGTCATTTTCCCACGACAAATTGTGAGAAACTCTCTGTAAATCTCTTTGTAATCTTTGTCTTTTGCATTAATAAACCTCTCCAAGTGGTCAGAATATTAGTCGTGTATGTTTCCTTGTAGGGGTTTTAGCACGTGAAAATATCGTTGTGTTGATCTTTGATCCGGTTATGTGAGTGGTTACTCAAGGTGTTCGCCCTCTCCGCTTGAATAATCGTGGTTGTCTAACGTACCTTAGTCTTATGGACTATCAAGATATCATTGAAGAATACTAATTGCCTCATTTGCAATTTCTTCGAAAATAAATTCCATTATCAAATTGTCCTGCAGATGTGAAACAAAAGGTAGACTCAAGGACAAGAAATATCAACAATTTGAATTTCTGGAATCTTGAAAGTGTCAAACAGCTTCTCAATCGTCTAGCAAAATGTTCAGAAACAATTGATAATTTCTTATCCAAGTTTTCAAGAAAATGAGATGAAATTTCTAAGAAGATTTATCGATGTAAATTAAATAAGGAAATTGCCCAACCTTTGTTTGCAACCATGTTGGAAAAAGTTTCCCTATGTCAAAATAAGGGACAAATGCAAGGGGAAAAATTCATCACATGTGTCGCTGAAGTTGACGAGAATATCTCTCCTTAATATCATCTATCAAATAAATGTCAAATATTTGGGCCAATTGATTCGATCCAAGGCAAGAAGTAGTTATATAACTTTGCATCTTCTCTCCTATTTATTGTAATTTTGTAAAGAAGAACGAGGTTAGAAATTATGGCGAGAAGGCTATGTGAACTATTATAAAAGCCTTAATATTTTAAGTTTTTAGGTCCTAGAAGTGGCAGCGATTATAAGACTAGTGTTTTGGCTATAAGAACTATTTCTAAAATCTCACAGTTGATCCATATTCCATGTTTAATTTATGTTATTGAATATGAGAATGTTGATTGGTATTTTCTTAGTAACTATTTACTAAGTTAAAACTAAGATAGATCTATGTTAATAGTTGTCAAGTTATTTGAACTATTTCTATCACCTAATAACTGATTTCTATGTCATATTCATCTTCAAATTTCTTCTTCCTCATCATTGGAATATTGTGAACTATTTTTGGATTCTAGTAAGGATAATGTAGTTTTAGAATAGTGATTAGATTTTATTTTTTTTCTGCACACTGGCGTAGAACAACTTCAAAGAAAGTCTCCTTTTGACAAATTTGCTTACTAGAAACATGGCACACATACCAGTGATGATCGCCACTCAAAACAAGTATAGGCCTATTTGGGGCATTGATCTGGTGATTTCTCCACGTTATTTGCCAGGAGTTTTCCAGGCATCAACACATGTCAAAGTTCAGAGAGAAACGTAGAATAGAAACAATGAAAAAAAAATGATTTACTGGATAAACACACCACATTGGGGTTTCAATACCCATCTAACTACTAAATAGATATAATGATGCAGTGACGATCCAATGGTTCTCTAATCAAACTAATGGTGATAGTAACTAAACAAAGGTTCAATTGTCACTAAATGGAGTTGACTCGGTGAGATGGAAATGATTTGGATTTATGAGTGGAACAAAATGAATAACAAACTGAATACAATAACACTGAGATACGGAGAACAACAATAAATATCCATTGAACAATAACTTCTATTGAATAAATAAATAGATTATTACCCATTGCGCGATTTTCTTGAGGACACCTAGGGTTGAGCTTTGCCAAAGCCATGGCCCCCCTTAGAGGAGGGGAGCCCCTGCCCCATCCCTCAACCGTTGACTCCTTTCGCAATCTTATGGTTGCACATGGCAAGAATCCCCCCTCTGCTGCTCCGTCCAGATTTGTTAAATGGCTGGACTCGATCCTGAAAATTGACCTTCCCCCAGACCATCCAATGCGGGTAGCAGTTTCTCTTTAAGACCATGGACTGGTAGGACAGTTTATGGGGATCTGGCCCTCCACCAGAACCACCGACAATTGGATCCAAATGAACTAGTGCCCGTTAATCCAGAACAGCGTAACATGCTACACGGTGGGAAGAGGTTACTTTATCTTCAAATTCATCTCTCAAGCAGATCAGGACCTAATCTTCCGAAACGGACCTTATTTCATGGGAACTCAAGGGCTATACCTGAACCGTTGGACCCCTAGTTTTAACCCAGAGATGGAAGTGCCTAAGGACGTCCCGGTCTGGGTCAGACTCCCAAATCTCCCGATCCACTGTTGGAATTCCTCCTCGCTTCAAGCAATCGAAAATGGGCTCGGTCATTATATCGATAGGGTAGATCTAAAGGATCAATACTCCTGCGCTCACATTTGTGTGGAAGTAAACTTAGAGATAGGCCTCCCAGAGGTAATCAAGTTAAAGGTTGGAGTTGGCAGCATTACCAGAAACTTGACTACAAACAACTCTCCTTCAAATGTAGGGGGTGTCATGAATTGGCAGCATTACCAAAAACTTGACTACGAACAACTCTCGTTCAAATGTAGGGGGTGTCATGAATATAGCCACTTTCAAAGGAACTTCCCTAAAGACCTCGGCACGGAAAAAGACATTAACCAAGGCTGGCAGCAACCTAGGAGAGGGAGACCCTCCACAAAGGCAAAAGCCCCAAGACCTGAAAAGACAGTCCCGGCACAACCCAAGGAGAAAAGAAACAACTCAGAGACAGCAAATAGTGGTATGGCACCGGACCGAGAGCATATAAGGACAGCAGCAGAGGAAGTCCCTCAGCAAGCCCCAACATCGGACCCGGATCAAGGAGACCCTATCCCAGAAACCAGAGAAGAGCCACTGCAAGAAAGGGAGCAGGAGCGAGGACAATACCTGAATGAAACAATAAAATATCCAGAAGTGGAGGTAGGTGAGGTTTCTTTAGATTGCAATAGTGAAGAAGAAAGCGACACCACCATCACTCCAAAAAAACCAAGCAGAGGCAGGAAAACAAAGAAAGCTGAAAGAGAAAAGGAGACCTATAGAGACATCTTGAGCGGATCGCAACCAACAATCAGACAGTTGATCAGTGTCAGGCAGACGTGGAAACATTCCAGGGCCCCCCAAGGAGCCCACAACTCCCCCTCAAGTAATTTATGAAACTAACCTCCTGGAATTGCAAGGGTTTCGGCAGTAAGATAAAGGAAGAGGTACTTAAAGACATCATCCGATCTTCAAAATTCGAAATCCTCCTAATCCAGGAAACTAAGATGGAAGGACAAGACTTCCTAAGAAAAGAAAAATCTCTGTGGAACACCAGCAAATGAATCACATAAAGCGCAAGAGGTGCCTCGGGAGGTCTAGGCACACTCTGGAACTCAAAGAAGTACGATTTCATCAAATATGATACATGCAAACATTGGATCTTTACAAATCTCCTCCATATTGATATTGGATGACAAGTAAGTCTTTTCAATCTCTATGTGCCTCTCCTTCTAGAGGAAAAGAAAATCTGTTGGGATACCCTAAAGGATTTCCTTCTTCAAAATGAGTTGGAAAATATCATCCTTGGGGGGGATCTTAACCTGACCTTCGCAGCGAGCGAGAAAAAGGAGGATCTATTGTTCGAGACCCAACAAGGGAATGGGTAGAAGATGTCATTTCGGACTGGGAACTGGAGGATATAAGGCCCACTAAATGGAAGTACACGTGGTCAAATAAGAGGGTCAGACCGGGGCATATTGCAGCAAGACTAGACAGGTTCTTAGCCCAAAGCACATTTATGCTATTGGGCCTCACATTGTCCTCTACCATCCTTCCTCACAGTGTGTCTGACCATAAGAGAATCACCCTGGACATTTCCCTTGATAATAATCTAGGCCTGATCCCCTTTAGATTCAACTCGGTGTGGCTCTAGGAAGTTATCTTCCTAGATCTGGTCACCAAAATCTGGAATGGAACAGTGAAAGGCTCCCCCTTTTTTGTTTGGGAAGAAAATCCCAGAAGACTAAAGGTAGCACTTAATACCTCGGAAAAAACTCTCTCAAGTCCCATCTCCACTCGCCAAGAAGCACAAAGACAGCTGGGAATGGAAGATCATGAAATCACCCAAGAAAACCTACAACACGAGTTTAAGTTGCAAAAGAGTTGGCACCAAGCTTGTAGAGAGGAAGAAAAGTATTGGAAACAAAAATCTAGGAGCCTTTGGCTAGAAGCTAGGGATAAAAACACCAAATTTTTCCATAAGCAAGCGGAGGCTCGTAAGCAGTTCAAGAATGTCATGGAAATCCAACTCCACAACCAGACCATAACAGATTTTGATGGCATCAAATCGGCTATTGTAAATAATTTCGAATCCCTTTATAAAGAGACTCAGAATTCTGTCTTAGACCCCACCTCCTATCCTCTCTCTCTTATCCCAAACCTCATTCAATAAAATGTCAACAACATGCTAATCAAGGCAGTAGGTCAGAGAGAAATAAAAGAGGCCTTAGATCAAATGCATCCGGACAAAGCCCCTGGACCTGATGGTTTTACAGCCAGATGTTTTCAACACAGCCGGGACATCATCAAATCCGACCTCACAAAACTCATCAAGAAATCCCAAACCTGCGTCAAGATAGGAGGAGGAACAAACTCATCCTTTCTTGCTCTCATTCCTAAAGAAAAAGGTGCAACCAATTTTGATAGGTTTCGTCCAATCTCCCTCTGCAACACCAGTTACAAAATCCTCACCAAAATAATAGCCAACAGAATACAAAATATTCTCCCTACAATTATCCCAGAAAATCAAGGAGGGTTCGTAAAAGGCAGGCACACAGTGGACAATATCATCCTTGTTCAAGAGGCTCTACACTCAAGCATCTGTCGCAAAGACAAAGGTATGATAATCAAGATCGATCTGGCAAACGCTTTTGACAGGGTAAGACATAATTTTTTGTTTAAACTTATGGAAAAGTTTGGTTTCGCCCCTTCCTTCATAAACTGGATTAAATCCTGTATTGGCTCTCCCTGGATATCCCCTCTGGTAAATGGGTGAGCCACTAAGTTTTTTCAAGCCTCTAGAGGCCTCAGGCAAGGTTGTCCCCTTCCCCCCCCTCCTCTATGCCATCCAAGCCTCCGTCCTTAACCTCCAACTAGACTTTGGTCAAATGCATCTCAATCTTTCCGGCCTAAGAATTTCCACGGGGGTAAAGGATATCAACCATGCTCAATTCGTAGATGACACGCTACTTCTAGGAGGGGCGAGTACAGCTACTGCTAGGAATTTCAAAAAGGAATTAAACGTCTATACAGAAATCTCAGGTAGTCTTATTAGCATGACTAAGAGAAGAATCTATGGGTGGAACATTACCCCAAGAGAAATGCTAGAGATCGCAAGAGTTCTGGGTATGGAAGGCTGCACCACCTGGGATGAGTTCAAATACCTGGGAGTCCCAATCTTCAAATCCACCCCAAAATCCTTGCATTGGAACCAGCTGTTAGAAAATCTCAAAAACATAATTAACTCCTGGGGAAAAAATTGGCTAAATCTTGCAGGCAAAGTGGTCCTTATCAAAGTTGTGCTAGCCAGCATTCCTATCTATCAAAGCTCCCCTTTTTTGGCCCCTAGAACCACCATCCAGAAATTTGAAGCTATGCTCAAGCGTTTCCTTTGGGAGGGAGGGAAGCAGTTAGGAAGGAAGATGCATCTTATAAGTTGGGAAAAAATAGCCAAGCCCTATCTAGAAGAGGGCCTCCAATTCAAACACCTCTAGATCCAAAATTTAGCCCTGGACGCAAAGATTTTATGGAACATAATCTCTGAGAATCCCACCTGGAGAAAAAAATATTTATGTTAGAAATACTTTCGCGGGCCAAGGAAAAAATGTCTAGAAAGACCAGCAAAAGTGGACAAAGGCTCCCCAATTTTCTCCCTTTGCCAAAAAGCTATGCATCATTTTAACTCTCAACTCACCTGCATACCAGGAAACGGAAAATAAATCAACATCTGGGAAGATTCAGTCCTGGGAGAACCCCCACTGTCCACAAAGCAAGGCCTAATGTGACTTAAAAATTGGATGCATCTCCAAAAGTTATACAGCCTGTAGGATATTTCAAGTTGGGAAAATGATGAGAACCAATCATGGCTTCGCTGGGGAATTGCTAATCTCCCCCCAGAGCTCGAAGAAGAATGGGAAATGTTAAAGAGCTGGCTGTAAGGGAAATCCCCTTTAAAGAAAAGGAAAAAAGATAAGAGAGGATGGGGACAACGCTCTGGCCCTTACTCTATAGCAGCAGGATATCTCCACATAGTAGCAATCCCCCACATTCCCCCAAACCCAACAATCTGGAAAGCTAACTGGAAAACCAAGTCAATACCGAAGATTGATATGTTTATTTGGACATTGGCACACAGAGGCATCCTTTCAGGTGAAAACTTGAGAAGAAAAGGTTGGGAAGGGCCTTCTAGGTGCCCCCTCTGCTGTCAGGAAGAGGAGACTACTGACCACCTTCTACAAGGTTGCCCCTATGCCATGGAGGTCTGGCAGTTATCTCTTGGACTGGGGGCCTTAGCTCTAGCTCTTCCTCATGAAACCAACACCCCGCTCCAGAATTGGCACTCTCTATGTCCTTTTCAGACAACCAAACAAGGTCATCTCACTGGCCTCTGGAGAACGCTACCAAATTTTATCCTCTGGAAGATCTGGATTGAAAGAAATAATCGGTTATTTAGGGAAGTCCAAAGAAGCCTGGCTCAAGTAGCCACAAGGATTAAGGCCCTCTTCAGCGAAAGTTCCCCTCACTTCTGCAAGGCAACAAACGCAAGGCCATTAGAAAGGGAAGAGGAATGATGGATTGAGCATCTCAACCTCCAAGATCATCAGCAGCACTTACATCACACTCTGCTCCCTCAAAATTGGGAACTTGGGATGGGAAAGCAAGAACTGGAAGAGTGGAAAAGAGTGAAGAACAATTATATTCTCTCCTTTGACGGGGCCTCCAAAGGGAATCTGGGAACGACAGGGGGAGGAGGAACCCTGGTAAGCCCCACCGAACTCACAAACCATAGTTATTCCTAGGGTCTTGGCTTTGAAACCAACAATAGAGCAGAGGATCTCGCCCTCTAGCAAGGGATTAATCAAGTTATAACTCAAAATATCTAGGATCTGGTCATTCTAGGGGACTCGAGGATTATAATCCAAGCCTTAATTATTCGCACCAAAGTCACAAATGCAAGTCTCCAACACATTTTAGACAAAATCCATCTTCTCCTGGGAAAACTCCAAAATTACCAGTTGTATCACGTCCTTCGAGGAAATATTGTCACAACAAACGCAGAGGCCAACAAGGGAACCCTCTTGAGAAAAGGCATCATGCTTCTCAACGGGGCTACGACCATCTGGGATATCCCATGATTGCCAGAAGTGGAACGGAAGGGCGAGCTGGAAAAGGGGACAGATGTGATAGAAAAGGAGCAAGGATGAATTCCCCACAGTCAGCAAGCACGAGCGCGTCAGGATTGATGGAACCAGGCATCATTTGGTTGTTGAAATTCGGCATTTTCCCATACTACCCAGATCCAGCGTATCGCTTGGGGGATGCAACCATGAGGATGCACGCTTTAAATCAGGTCGGAGGGAAGGTAGGAACGAAGGTCAGGAGCATCTGTAAGTGAGGAAGGAAGCCAAGCAAAGGTAGAGCACACAGAGGCAGGGTGAATCTGAGAAGTAGCAGCAGTCCAGCAAAAGCAGAAACGATGGCGTCAAGCTCTGGGAACAAGCCCACGATGGAAGAGAGAACCGTAGGACTAGAGGAAAACGTGCAGAAGCTCTGGAGTCAACTGATCAATTTGGATGATTTCCTCCAGAATCTAGATAGTGAAGCAAGGAGGCGCATGGAAATGTTGGAGAACGATATCATACACACCAAATCCAGCCTGTGTGAAGAATTGTGGAAGCTGCGAAAGGATCTGAAAGATCCAAATGGAGATTTTGAAGAAAGGGTCAGCAGTCTAGAGCAACAAATGGCGCAAATGAATAAGGAATGGAAGCTAGAGAGGGACCAACCCAAGAAGGACGGTCCAAAGTAATCAGGAAGTCGACTCACGGCTAGTCTGGTCGATGTAATTAGCTCTACGTGCTGGCCTTTTGTAGTAGCCAAACACCAAGCATCTAAGTTTGAATTTAGAGTCCACAATTTAGTGTTGCTGTTATAGACTCCTTTGTAACTGAACTAGTGGCTTGCTGTTGTTTTTCTAATATAAGCTCCATTACTCGCTTTTNAAAAAAAAAAAAAAAACTTCTATTGAATAAATAAAATAGGTTGAAACTGTAAAACTGCAGAACTGAAAACAACTTTCTCGAATGGTGGTAGCTATGCCTGAGAAGAGATGTGGTTGTTATGTGCATATGTCTGAGACGAATGACTACAATGAGGGTCCAGAGGCCTTTTTAACATTACTCACGACTGCCAAAACCCTATACATCCAAAAACCTAACCCTATGAGATGAAGTGCCAAAATTTATGTGGGCCCCAATGGGTAATTTGGTACCTCAACTTCTCGGGATCATAAATTTTTCATACGAACTATGTTTTAGGCGTGTGATAGCTCGTTGGAAAGGTATTTTTGAGAACTACACATTAAGCCATCAAAATTTGAATATGTCTATAGTTTGAATGTGGCAAGCCAAAAAAAAAAAACTCTTTAGGGCCCCAAAACAGCCCTAGAAATACAGAAAGATGTATTGACATGAAAACCTCCATAATAAGCCAGTTTGATTAGGTGGGAGGCCACCAATCACCATCTGGTAGTTGTGTAGGGCTTCAGATAGCCCTGAAAATGTAGAACCCACAATTACAAAGATTTACAGAAGAACATGATGAACTAAAATTGTTAAAAGGAGTCAGTTGGAATAGGGGGGTGGCCACCAATATCCACCTAGATCAGTCCTCCCCCCTTAAGAAGCAATGGTCTCCATTGCATTGAGTGACCCCATCAGGTGAGGAAATTTATATTGAATTTGGCCCTGGGTGAACCATTTTCCTTGGTGTAGGAGATGCCCTGCCTTGACAACCCAATAAATTTGGATCCTCTTGTTGTTGGGTATTCTACCCTACGGACTAATAAGCTAGGGCTCTAAACTTATACGCAGAAAATGACCCTTAAGACTTTAACTTTTGACCTTCTACCCGAATCTGAAACCTCTTTCTTCACATGCATACAAGAGAA
>SNQJ01S0022634.1:79191-96903 GCA_010110895.2 Picea sitchensis | reverse complement strand
ACTGAGTATTTTCCAAATACATTAACGAACCAATCAATTGTTGATACAGAGATGGGTCTACTAGATTAGAGTCTCTCAACTTCTTCAGATTTGTCATCATGGGATTTTGCCATGGATTAGAAATCCATCATCCTGGACTTCTGATTAACCATTTTGATACACCTTCTCTGTGATAGGAACTTTTCACCATGATTTTGTTGTATATGAGATACTCTGCATCAAGTTACTTGAATCCATACAAGATATTCTTTTATCTTCATACATTGGTCTCTTTCTAGTATACCTAAAAACTTTGAGATTGCTCTACATAAGCTTCTTCCTCAATTTCTCTATTGGGAAGAATAGTATTTTACATCCAACTGATGTAAACTTCAATCCATGGATACTACAAGATATATAATAGCTCAAATAGAGGTATATCTGGTTTACTAAAATAAGTTGTCGTCATAGTCTTCTCCCTCTTTCTGGAAGAACCTTTAGTTCATAATATCACAATGCTTCCATTCATAATTCTTTTTCACAATTTATTACATACACTATTCTTCATCACAATTTCCATTCATTCCACTTGACTGCTTCTAGTGGGTTCAAGCCATGTTGGTAGTCTTATGATTCTCAGTATAATAAATGGTTATCTTGGATTTTCTTTCCTTCATGGAATCTTTGTGTTCTTCCTCATGTTCCTCTTTAACTTTTGGGTACATGGAGTCCTCTATAGATTCTATGCCCTTCCTTCGTGAAGATTCCAACTTCTTCATTTCATCAAAGGAACATTGATGTAGATGGACAACCAAGGATACTTAAGGATTATTTTCAAAGAAGACTTCTTCTAGAGTCAAAATGAACACATGTTTATTATCATGGTTTCTAATTTCAATGGGGAACATGGACAAATACTTTATAATCTTCACAGATTCTTCAATGGATCATATCATTTAGGATTAGCTCCCTCCTAATCCTGGCTTCATGCATGAATGCATGCTCTTCTTTTGGAATTATGCAATCAGCTCCATCCATCTAAGAGAGTCCATGCTTCTGTCTGCATCGTTATTTCCTTCGTCAAAGTGTCACAAGTCTTATTCTAATTTTTTCTTGATTACTGACTTATTTATGGTTTGACTCCCTCTACGTATCTTCAAGTTTTATTCTAATTTTGGCCTATTTGGAAGTTGTTACTTATATAATAGATTCCTCAGGAATTTGTCACCAAATATTGTCAACGTACTTCGTATTTTTCATGTACATTACTTGACTTGTAGTCATCGTAATAGAAATCCTTATCTTGTTATTCTTCCATAGGTATTGTTTCACTGACCATCTTATCCTCTAAGAAATAGATATGCATGCTATGTACAGGAACTATGTAAACATGGTATGTACAAGAACTATGCTACAGAAGAATATTGTTCCCTTAACTAGAAGAAGCAATTTGCTTCATCCTGCTTGACTTTCTTTGAGGTTTCTTTTATTTTTCTTCAACAACTGTTGCTTCATGTGTTTCCTTCCTTTTCTTTAACTCATGAAAGTGGTTCCTGTAGTGACCATATTTTTCAATAGTTGAAACATTGTATTTTTGACATATCCTTTTCTTGATTTGGTTTCTTCCTTGATTCAAACTTCTTCTTATTCCTGAATTTCTTGAAATTTTTTGTGTAGGCTTAATCATCATATTTCTTTTGGGATTTCTCTTTTTTGCTAATCCTTGATGTTATAGAAATATTTTTCCTCACCCCGTGTAGCTTTCTCAAAAGGCCTTTCCATTTCCCTATTCAGACTTGATGTCCCCTTTTTCACTTCCCAGAGCTAAAAAAACATATTTTTCCACATATACGCACCCTACAAGTTATACAACATGTGTATGCATAGGTTGCACCACTACAACCCACATACATCGAGTTTGGTGCTCAAAATTACAAATTTTGTCGGGTTTCCATGTCATGTCACGAGTTCCATGATCCTTGACCTTCCATATACTGGAAATGTTCTGACTTGGCCCTTCAGTTCCATTTGAAAGCTATAAGATGGGCCATATCCAAACCATGGAAGAGGAGAGAATTCAACTTTTGAGAGCAAAGATACTCTAGAGAAATTTTCACTTCACATTGAGTCTGCATCCATTTTTCCTTTAAAGTTTGAACACATTGTTCATCCCCCAAGCTCTTCCCTCTTTGATGGAGAACCTCATTATCTCTCTTATATGAGCTTTCCTTTGGTGGAGGCCTAGCTGGAAGGGACTTATTTTCTCGATTCTGAGACATGACAACACAAAATTTTGTCACTTATACACTTTTTTTGATCATATTTTAATAGAAATACTATTTTCTCATCCAATTGATATCTTGCAAATATTTGAATTGTTATTCTATGGGCGTATTTGTTATGAATGCTAATGGATTATGCTATCGTATGTGATAACCTTATATATTATCACCATATGCTTGTGTATATTGGTTGTTGAGGACAATTTATAGGTATAAAACTTTGAGTTGCGTGCTCAACGGTGGTCTTCATCGAACGTCCAGACGAGGTAGGATATTTATCTTGTCTTGTTAGCATTTACATTTATATATCATACTTGGGGTTAGAGTTGATTTCTACAGTCATTCTGTCTATTTTGGTTTACCCCATGCCATAGAGTGATTTTTCTCGTAACAGAATTGGCGACCACACTGGGGATTGAATCTTCTATTTTGGGGTCTGGAGTGTTTTTCTCCTTCAATTGCTCTCTGGTAGCCTGAGTTTTCTTGCTGCTCAATTGCTTGACAACCTATTTTTACTTTGTATCTATGTTTCTTGGAATTTTCCTTGCCCTGGAAGTGTTTTAATACATATACATGGTTTTTCCCTTGACAGACGTGTACATACACGAGATGTCCTTCTATAGGGCACGTACATACGCGGTTTTTTCCTAAAAAGTCGTGTGCATCAAGTTTTAAAGATTTTTTTCTGAGTTTGGTGTTTGTTGGGTAAGTTTTAATGATTGTTGATTCTTCTTGGGTCTCTTTCATAACTGTTGATTGCTTGCAAACTGATAGGAAACCTTTTTATGGTTCAATTTTCGGGCGGTTTTTTCTTTCTCATCAACTTTTTGATTGGTTGTCCTTGCATATTGGTCTAAGTGTTTTCTTCTTGGTATCCTTCTTAGCTTGTCTCTTTTTTCTTGCAGTAGGGTTATATATCAGGCTACTATTCAGTCCTTGATTTTTCATGTCTTTATATTGAAAATACAAAAAAATATATGTTTTTCATTTTGGAATTTTCTCTTTTGGTTGTTCGGTATTGATCTTGATACATAGGAAATATTGCATCTTATTTGAAATTGCAGAGTTGAATTGAAATTTGAATTTTAAAAAGGCTTATCATCTTTTGAGAATTGAAGATTGGGACTTGGCCTTATGTTTATATTAATTTCTTTAATATGCTGAGTCATAACATCATCATTTTCATGACCACATCTTTTGAGTAAACAAAGGCATTAAAAGCAATGTTAATTAATTAAAATTGATTAGAAACGATTTTATTTTTCAGAAGTACAAAAACAAGCATAGGATATAGGGCCTTGGAATAGAATTTTGTGAGTAAACTTATCCAAGGCTATTAAACTCAACATATGTGTTTGACTAGGGAGTGGTGAAATCCATTGTGTAATTAGTGAAATCAGGACACTCCGCTCACACCAGAGTTAAGAATGAGGTTGCGCGAAGTTGGTTGCAGAGAAATCCCTCTAATACCTTCTTAGTGTCGGATATATTTCTGGGGATCTATTTTCATTTAGGGGTCTTTCTTGTAGCATCCCCGGCCATCCATGTCGGACCATGCTATGCCAGATAACTATTATTGTTCTCTCTCTGCGGAACATACTGTAACATACCCAACATGAAACTAAGCTATGCCACATAATTTTTTTGAACTGCATGCAATTAAAACATACACACACAGAACTCTTGTGGAAGCATTATATATAAAACGTAAACATACAAATACATCTGTAAATGCACGGATAAGCATGGAAATAATAGTAAACATATACATGAAACATATACAGGAAATACCCATAAATATACAGACATTCATAACCACACATAAGATAAACCCATGAAAATACACATGTAAATAACAATGCAACAATTAATTTATCACACAATTGGAACTTATCTTGGTAACAATGTCACCAACTGGATGCAGACCTCCCATGAACCTCCCAAACTTAGACCACAGTGTTCATCACTCTCAACAATGAGTCACCCCCGAGCTGGGACTAAACTCCACCCGGGTAAAGGGCTTCCTAACCAGGATAAAGGCTCATAGACAACAGGAAAGACTTCGTCTCAGGTGCCAACTCAAACTAACAGCCTACAATATCTCATTCCCCACGTACCTATCCCACCCCAGGAAGTGTGTCCCTTCTCTGGTCAACAGTCCTTTAGCTACCCCACTTCCCTTCCAGAGCTTCAGCAACAGGTCGGACAGGAAGTCTCAGAGCACTGTAGCTGCAGTTCAACACCTTCAGGAAATCAATCCCCAACAATTCTCTCACCCAGATAATTTCTCACGGGCTTGACAACCCGCCTCTTCAATATCCCACAGGCCTAACAACCCACTTTTTCAGTCCAGCTCCCAAGCTAACCAGCTACACGAACAAAAAATGGCTATGGATACAAGTTTAGGTACGGTCCTGAAGATACGAAAGATAGCTCAATGGGTGTGTACATGCTCATGGATGATTGACTGTATGACTGAATGATGGAAGGAATGATGGAAAGAATCCTGGAAAATATCTAAGTCCAAACAATATGTATGCATGTCCCCAACTTGACACTTGTCATGTTGGGAGCTACTTTGGCCCACCTGTACCCAACTTTAGCACTTAGGATAAAATAATTATCCATACTTTATGATTTAAGAAATATTAATATAATATTCATTTTTGGCTTAAGCTCCCTAGCTCAACCCTTTTCCTTATCTCTAAGGCCCCTCCCTTTCCCTAACCGGTGGAGTTTAGTCCCCTATCTCTTTTATCGAGGTCGGTCTACACACAGTGATGTATTTTACATTAATTATAAGACATACACAAAAATAGGTGCACTGGCCTTTAACATCTAGGCTCTCCAGCCTAATCAAAACATAAGCATCCTAGCTTATAATAACTCGCTCACTAGCCTATAAAACATAGCATATACACAAAGGCTCATTGGCCTCACAATCGTGCACACTTAATATGTTGTGTGTGGTATCTTGGAATGTGCACACTTCATCATTTCACTACGCAATACATGTGCGCACTATGCCATGAAATGCGCATACAAAAATGATATCAAAACATCCCACCAGCTTAAGTACATTTTCATTTACATTACAATTGTGTTTGGCCTAGGGATATTACAATCCCCTCCCCTTATTTATGCATTGTCCTCAGTGCATCATGTACCCATGTACAACAAAATTTCAAAAATTCTCAAAAAGATGAAGGTATTTTGCTCGCATTGCATCCTCATGCTCCCAAGTAGCGTCCTCAGGGCCATACCAGGTCTATTGGACCTTTACAAGCCATATGGCTCAATTCTGGAGTTGTTTGATTTTCTGGTCCAAAATGCGTACCAGATGCATTTGAAAAGCGCCTTCTTGCTCCACCTAAATCACATTCCAATCAATAACATGATTAGCATCAGTTAAATATTTCTTGAGTAATGATACATGGAATACATTATGAACAGACATAGATGCAGGAAATGCAATCATATAAGCTGTTGGACCAATGTTCTCTAGGATTTCAAACGACCCACAATAGCGAGCTACCAATTTTGAACAATTTCCCAATTTCAAGGAACTTTTGTTGGCCTTCACTTTCAGGAATACATGATCACCCACTTTAAATTCCCTGTGAGTTCTTCCCTTATCAGCATAGATTTTCTGCCTATCTTGGGCAACCTTTAAATTTTGCTTTATTTTTATCATTTGCTACTCCATTTCTCTGAGTAATTCTGGTCCAACCACTGCTCTATATGTTGGGTTATCCCAACTTACTAGTGTGTTTCACTTTCTGTCATAAAGTGCCTCAAATGGCTCATCTTTAGAGATTCTTGGTACCCATTGTTATAAGAAAACTATACCAAGTGTAGGTAGTCTTCCCATTTTGATGGTTTATCCATCACATACATCCTCAACATATCTTCAATCACTTGATTTACCCTCTTTGTTTGTCCATCTGATTCTGGATCATAAGCTGTACTAAAATTCAAATTTGTTCCAAATCCATTAAATAATCCTTTCCAAAATTTTGAGGTAAATTTTGGATCTCTGTCAGACACAATTGTCTTGGGTATGCCAAGTAATCTAGCAATTTCCCTCATATAAACATCAACAATGTTCGTTGGCTTGTGAATGAGCTTAACTGGAATAAAATGGGTAGCTTTAGTAAGCTTATCCACCACTACCATGATATAATCATGTTTCTTTTTTGTTCTGGGCAGTTTGGTGATGAAATCCATTGTTACAACTTCCCACTTCCACTCAGGAATGGGTAATGGTTGTAGAAAACCAGTCGGGTGTCTATGCTTAGCCTTTACTTTTTGACATTCCAAACATCTGGAAATAAAATCAACAACCTCTTTCTTCATGAATGGCCAATAATATTGGTTTTTGACAGCTGCAATAGTTTTATGATATCCTGGGTGCCCAACATAAGGCACATTATGCATTTCTCTCAATATAATATTTTTCAATTCATTATAATTTGGTACATAAATTATGCCCCTATACATGATAATTTCATCATTATCTAGCTTGTATTCTTCAATTTTTTGTTGCAAATTACCTTGATGTAACTTTGCCACTAATTCCTTGTAATGCAAATCTGATTTGGCAGCCTCTGTAATTCTATCTTTAAAATCTGATTGGTACATGCTAATGGTTATAGCATGCAATTCATGCACTCTTATGTTGAGTGCATCAACCACTTTGTTATCTTTCCCCTTGATATGCTTTATGTCAAAGTCATATTCACTTAGAAATTCTAACCATCTGGTTTGCCTAGCATTTAGAGTTGGTTGATCAAATAAATATTTTAGACCATTGTGGTCTGTCCTTAGCTCAAACCTTTTCCCCATGAGATAGTGTCTCCATTTCCTCAAGGAATGCACTATGGCTACCAACTCCAAATCATGTGTGGCATGGTGTCTTTCATGCCCCTTTAACTTCCTTGATTCATAACATATAACAAACCCATTTTGAGTGAGGACTCCACCAAGCCCCTTGTTGAGTCTCTATTTTGACATAGATAATGCCCTATCTTACCCTATATCTAAGCCTTTTTGCCTTTGTTATAAACCTATATTAGACTACTTCCCCCCAAAATACATGCCTAATAGCTATGTCATGTCTACAAGAGGCAATTGATGATTTAAAGCATGTTTGTTTAACTTAATTAAATTAATTCGATTGAAAGTGTTTTATTTTGTATAGTCCTAATAATTTGATTTATGAGTAGTCTATCTGACACTACCAGACATCGTGTAATCTGGTACCAAATCCATTCTGGTACCCAAGACAGTTTTAATCCGGTACCAAATCCATTATGGTACCAAGACGTGTGTTATTCCGGTACTACCTACTTTGCTCTATTCTGATACTAGACTCACAACTGTGTGCAATCTGGTACCAGAACCTCTGTTTCCAGAATGCGCCAGTTGGACCTGAATAATGGTGAAGATTTCGAGAAGACAGATGGATAGAAGCGCCCGAGTCAGTTTTCCAGTTGCAAGAGACTCCATCACTCATGACTTCGTGTCATGAGGATGGACTCGATTCCTAAAAATCTGATGTAAATCTTAAATGTGAAATTTCTTAAACTGTTTAATGTTTATCCATAGATATTGATAGTATCAACTTACCTTATATAAGGAATTCAGTATAGATGATAGAGGATAACAACAAATGTAAAAATTATATTGTAAGAACCATACAATAATTATCATTGTCATGTATGAAGTAAAAGACTGTTGATCCAATTTACCAGCTGAATTAATACATAAGATATTTTATGTCAATCCTTGAATGTGAGTGAAAAGTTTTAGTCTGTTACTTCCTTAAGAGGTTCCTTGTTGGTTCGATAAGGGCCCATCGCCCCAACTAAGGTAAACATCCTTGTATATGTTATGTGTGTTTGTGTGGATAGTTTATAGTTGTGTGTGTGTGATTGGTCTTTACTTCATTTTCAAGATTGAGCATTGAGTTAATCATTTTGGATTGGTGTGAATAAGAAAGTGTTAGATCGAATAGACATTTCATTCTTAGATGTTGAAGGTAGTTATTTCATAATTTGAAGTGTGGGACTAATATTTTGAGTTTATGACTGTAATAGACCTAGTATCGCAAGGGACCAGGAGACTTTATATTTCATCTTCATGTTCTATAATAAAGTCTTTCAGTTATGCTAAACTTCCCTTGTGTTGGTTTGATTGAATTACATGAGGTTTAAGTTGGATTTTGTTTCGAGAATGGTTGGAATTGATTGTTTTAATTGCTACAGGAGATAAGCTTCTTAAAGTTCATCTTTTCAATTCAAGTGCCTGAAATGAACAGACTTGTTTCTCTAGGACAACATCTCTTTGATTGACTCTTTGTTTAAGTTTCATTACCAATTTTCTCTTCTAGGTTCAGAGGATACATTGAAGTATTTAGAAATATTAGAAATAGGATTTTTATGTTATTAATTATTTCCTATATGCAACATACTTAGGTAGGTTACTTGTTCTCGGCACATATAGTGTAACGACTCTTTCGATTACAAATCCTGGATTGACATTTAAATGAGTGTGAGATATATATTATATATTGGACATATTTACGCACCAACATTTTGGCACCGTTGTCGAGGAGTTGTAAACGGTAACAGGTAACATATTTTTTATTGGTTTGATGAAGTATTGGATTGGATTTGAGGATAATCTAAGGGCGGAGAGAAGATGGTAAGACGAAAGGTAAGAACCTGCACATCCACTTTGGTGGGGTTGCTCCAAAGTCAGGTTTTCCTCCTACCTCTAATTAGGAATCTCCATTTTCATTTATTTAATTTTTTTTATGAGTGGGTACAAGGATAATAAAGGTAGATTTATTGCTCCTAAAATCTTAGAAAAACTAGAAAAGAAAACAACAAAGAAAACCCCCCCTTATACTAATTCATCAAAAACTTGTGCAGGAAAATTTCTCAGAGGAGAGATATCAAAGGAAACAATTGCAACAACAGCAAAAGGCACTAGATCTAAAGCCACTGTTCAGATTAAATACATAAGGAAACAAGAAAGGGAGGAAGCACTGGCGACCCCATCCAGAGGAGAAACTGGAAAAAAAAAAAAGAGGTGGTAATATAAGAGGTTGCATATACTGTTGGGAGGCCACACAAAACCTTGGAACATCTAGAGATACCAGGTAACCCGGTGGTGGAACCATCACTTAGTGGAGAAAATTCACCACCTCCCTACAGATTGCTTGGAAACATGGCAGAAGAAGAGGGAAACATAGCCAATGAAACAAAGACATTTGGATTCCCCATACTAGATATTTCTAAAGACATTGCTATGAAGAACATTCCATTATCTTCACTTCCTCATTTCCAAGGTATGTCGACAGAAGACCCTGACTCGTTTTTATTTTAATTTGGCATATTGTGTAGGATCTATAACTACACAGATAATGATCAAAAATTAAAACTTTTCCCAGCCACACTAAAAGATTCGGCACTGCGTTGGTTCATGAGCTTAGGGGAACACACAATTTTTTCTTGGGATGGTATGAAGGAGACCTTCCTCTAGAAATACCAAGATTACTGTAGACCTAGGGATGCTAGGAATGATATATTCAAAATGCAGCAATCGGAAGAAGAAAGCTTAGAAGACTACGTAGAGAGGTTCTTATACAATTACCAAAAGACTAAGCAGTTTTCCTTAGATACAACTACAGTTAGGACTGTCTTTCTAAAGGGTGTGAGGGATGATTGCATTGAAGTGTTAAACCTCATGAGTTCTGGGGACGTATACCAAAAGCCATTTGCAGACATAGCAGAGTATTGTAAAAGATACTCTTGCAATCAAGCTAAAACGGGGAAAAGTATAAGGGACCCTACCAATAGAATTTCTAAACCCACATCTGGAGGTGTCACAAGGATTGAACTTGGAAATCTATTGGAAAAATTTAAAACAGATATCCTAAACACCATTAGTTCCCAACTAGATACCATGAAAATTAAAAGAAAACAAGAGGAAGAAAATGATGTGTTAGCAATTTTCTGTCATCTATGTAGGAGGAAACACCCTGAAAAGGAATACCCCCTCAATGTTATTGAAATATGTGGTATTTACACAGAGGACCATCCTACTAATGAATGCCCTTCTCTTCCCGGAATCAAGGCCATGTTCAAGGGAGGAGGAGAACCTGAGACATCCTACCCCCCTAGGAGACCATGGAGACAACAAAACCCTAGCATGTTTGCCGACCCAATTACACAATACCCCCAATAGAAATGGGTACCCCCCATGTCTTATCCTTAGTGTTCGACACAAACCCAACCTTGGCAACAAGGGTGGAGAGGCCCTGTATATGGAAATGTCCCCTTTCAACCAACAAATTTTCCCACCTATCCACAATATCCTTCGAATATTTCACAATTGCTCCCAAGATTTAACCCCCCTGCTCTTCTTCCACCCCCACAACTACAACAACCACTTGCACTACCCATGAATCCAAATATGCAGCAACCAATGCAAGTTGCACCCATTCAAAACCCTCCTTGGCCTACCCCTATTCCTGCACAACCTATCCCTAACCCAAATAACAGACTGACACAACCTATACAAAATGTTGAAGTACAAACCTTTCCTACATATGTAATAACGCCAACTCCATTTAATGGAATTGAATTAAGATTAGGAAGGATTGTAAACAAAACAAATCCCACTATGGTCATTCAAGAAGAACAAGTGCATAATCACACAAACCAAGAAGAACAAATAGATATCCAAACGGTTCAAAAAGAAGAACATATGACTGATCCATTGAACGAAGAAAGAAACACTCCAGTACCACAAGGAATCCCTTCTTCCAACTCCCTTGCAGCATAAACACCCCATGAAATGAATCCCCCTTACCCAGAAAGGTTGCTTGTAAAGAAAATTGAGGAACCTCTAGAACATAATCTAGAGACTGAACTCTGGAATATATGTGTAAAGATCCCACTACTACAGGCCATTAAATACATACCTATCTATGCTAAAATTGTAGGGGACCTTTGCATTAAAAATCCAGGGATAAAGAGGAAGTAACCTCCTGTCATACAGGTGGTAGGGCAGTTATCCGAAATTTATAACAGAAATGCCTTCTAAGTATAGTGATCCAGGGAACCCAGTGGTAACCATAAAAATCAATGGTGTCGCCTTACCTAACACATTGATTGATCTAGGGGCAACAATAAATGTGATGTCAGTAAACACTATGAAAACAMTGCAACTAGATCACTTAAGACCTACACAAACTTTGCTAGAGTTTGCAGATAAATCAGTCATCACCCCAGCAGGAAGTTTAGATGATATAACAGTGACATTGGCCTCTTAGGAATACCCTGTGGATTTCTTGGTAATCCATACCAAATCCCCCAAACCAGGACACCCAGTGGTACTCGGCCGACCTTGGTTGGCCACTGCTGATGCATTCATCAGTTGTCGATCTAGAGAAATGACAATTTCCAATGGCACTCAAAGTCAGAAACTTATCATTTTTCCCCCCGCCCAACCAACCACTGAAGTTCCTCTCTGGTTGGAGAATCCTTATGGGGAGGAGGACTGTACTCAGCCCTTGTTGACACTTGAACAAGTAAAAGGAGTACAAGAACACTCTGAAGAACCAATCCTAAGTCTATTCTTGGCTACTTCGGCATGCATTGACTATCCCCAATCTTTCACTAACTACACACACATCTTTAGCCCTGAATTTCAAGAAACTTGGCACCCTTCCACTTCTACAATAGACACTCTTTCACAAGTAGAGGAAGGGAAGGAATCTATTGTCCAAGCTGTTGAAATCAGTCCTTGGAAGTCCTTATATATCAATGCCATCCTAGAAACAGATCAACAACAAAAGCTGGTACAAATGATTCAAGGGAAATCTGATGTGTTTGCATGCGATTACTCTGACATGAAAGGGATCCACCCAGATACCTATATGCATCATATTTACACTAACGATCATATTAGACCTCTCTGACATCCCCAGAGAAGAATGAACCCAACCTTGAAAGATATAGTAAAGGAAGAACTCCAAAAACTCCTACAAGCCAATTTCATTTACCCTACATCAGATAGCAAATGGGTCTCCCCATTAGTTATTGTACCAAATAAAAACAGGAAATGGAGGATTTGTGTGGACTTTCGAGAACTAAACAAGGCCACCTATAGGGACTACTTCCATTTACCTTTCATAGATCAGGTCTTGGATACTTTATCTTGGAAGAGGTACTTTTCTTTCCTGGATGGGTTTAGTGGTTACAACCAAATACAAATTTCAACAGAAGACCAGGATAAGACCACATTCACCTGTCCTTGGGGAACCTATGCCTATAGGGTTCTCCCCTTTGGGTTATGTAATGCCCCTGCTACCTTTCAGAGGGTTGTCTTGGCTATTTTCTCTGATTTGACCAATGATTGTGTGGAAGTCTACACGGATGACTTCACGGTATATGGGGATGATTTCCAACAGGCATTGGATAATTTGAAGAAGGTACTGGTTAGATGTAAATAGACCAACCTCTCACTCAATCACGAAAAATCGAGAATGTTGCTTACTGAAGGAATTGTTCTAGGTCACCACATATCTGGTACCGGATCCTATCCAATATAAAAGAAGGGACCCTGCGCTATTCCGGTACTAATTACCAATTTTACACACAGGTGATCTGGCACTCCGGTAATCCGATACACAGGTGATCCCGTACCAACTACAAATTCTACACACAGGTGATCCGGTACTCAAATGATCCCATACAAATTTCAAATCGGTGCCCAGGCGATCCGGTACTCAGATGATCCAGTATGGTAAGAATATGACGGGTAAATTTCATCATGTTTCCAAGTCGCTGTCCAATTATTAGTGCTAGGACATACAGATTCGACACTTTTTTTCGTGTTATTTAAAAGGAATTAGACTAAATATGCATTTAGAACCTCTGATTGCTCTTGGATCATGACATACCCCTGTTTTGTCATGAATCTCTATAGAAATCTTAGACCTCACTTCCATGAGGAGGAAGTGTCCTATGAAATATCAAGAGTGCAAAGTCACAATGTCTTTTAACGGATCAAACTCATACTCCCTTTGTCTATCTGGTAAATAAACCCCATGATCCATTGTCATACTATATGAGACGACACGAACCACGAATCACAGCATATCAAGAAATGATCCCAACTGATTTCATATACACGAGTCTTGATCATAACGACCACATCCTTCCGTGAATATCGTCTGACACCAAGCTTCCCTCGAATCTGGAAACCGTTAGTAGATCTGACCTAACTCACCATATCATCATGAGTATCGACGTGACCATTGTAATCTACACTTCCATTCATAAACACTCTTCTGGATGGCTCTGCCATCTAGATGAGCATTATTTACCATTGTTGTCACACCGTCTGCAGACACCCTATGCCTTCGTATCCCTTGCATATTTTTCCCAACCGATACTCTATCATCTGGTACTCAATCCTCGACCCTCTATATGTGCTTTATCCACCCAAGAGAATTGTTTAAGATAGCATGGGGTTCGACAGGCATGAGCCCATATTTCAAATATACAGAGAAACAATAGAACATCAAGCTTGTAAGAAAAAAGATGAACAAGCAGGGTGGGTGCCATTCTTGGAGAAATTTAAAGGTCATCATGAGGGAATTTCTCTCTTCTTTGTGCAAACATATGATGGAGAAAATGTGCAGCTTGAGGATGTGAAGTTAACAATTACAGAGGCCACTATAGCAGAAACTACGGGTCTCCCGATGGCTGGAGAAAAATACTTCAAGAGAGTGATCGTTGACAAAAATCTCTGTCAAAAATTCTTCAAGCCAGAACATCATGACCCCGATTGGACCAATGGTGTCCCTCAAAGCTACATCAAAGAGAAATATTGGATGATGCTTATAAGTCTGCAGAAATTCCTCACCTGCGAGGGAAGGTATGTCGTGACCTTCATTTATCATTTAAATTTTTTATCACATTTCGAGGGAGGACCACAGATTAATTTTCCCCACTTTTTATGGATGAGTTTAAAGAAAATGGCAAGAGGGGTGAGGTCAGTTTCCAAGAAACTTGAAACTAGCCTTCATCATCACGGTTTATTCAAACTTCTAGTTGTTCATGCTTTAAAAACACAAGGGGGTAGTTGGAAGCAGTTACTCCAATAGAGTTTTTATCAACAAAAATCCAAATTGGTCGAGACACAGGAGGCAGGGACACACAGTGAAGGCTCAAGAAGAAAAGAAAATAAAGAAAGAAAAATGACATCGGGAGGTAAAGAAGACACTGCTATGCCCAACTCATCTCAGCCCATTGAGAAATCAGTGACATAAAAGTCTATCATAGGGGAACCTGTTATATCAAGAAAGAAGACAACCACTCAATTCCAGATAATAAGTCCTTCCTCGATTCAAAGGAGTAAAAGACGAAAAGAAGGATCAGAACCAGGGGGTCAATCGGATAGTGTTCCTGAAACAATTGTGGAAATGCCATTAGAACCAGCCATTCAAATAGACAAGACCCCTGACTTCCATTTACAAAGAAAGAAAAAGTCTTCACAACCTAAAGCGTCTAGCTTGGTCATGCGCACTAAAGACATATCATAGAATAAGAAACAAAAGAAGGAGGAGATTGATCAACAAGAGATTTTACTAGAGCCAAATGTAAAACCCCCTTTGAAATCCTCTAAAGAATTGAAAAGTATTTCTGAATTTACTTGGCCTTCCCAAAACTTAGTTGGTGAACTGAAGGAGACCTCTAAGGTGACAAGTAAAAATAAAAAGAAACTAGAAGGAAAGGAGGCACAAGTTCTAGAGCCCATGCCTCAATCTTCCAGGATAGGAATGCGGGTTTGCCAGCAGAAGCAAACCCCAGAATTTACAATTCAAGCATGCAAGATAAAATTCAAGTCAACATAGGAGGAACATGTGTCCAGGCCTACCCCTGTCAGTAAATCTAAGAAAAGGAAACTATTTGAAGAAACTCCTACCCCTATCAGCAAGTCTAAGAAAGCCTCGCTACCCATACACAGGACCACCAGAAGTATGACCAAACAGGAGACAACTCCAAACATACCTTCTCCTCAAAGAGAATCTATGGATATTCCAAGTTCTCCAGAAAAAGAGAGTGGTTGGGGAGCTACCACAAGAGAAACATAAGGGTTGGTAACAATAAGTGAGATGGAAGGGTTGGTACCAGATACTTTGATGGATTTGAGGAAAGGAAAAGAAGCTCGAGAGGTGGTAACTCAAGAAGCACTCACACCAAGTCCAAGCAAGTCCTTGAGCAGACGAAAGATGATAATAAAGGCTCTGAGGAGTCTGAGGAAAGAAAAAGAGGCTTGAGAGATGGTGGCCAAGAAAGTACTCACACCAAGCCCAGACAAGTCCCTGAATGAATAAACATTATTAATAGAAATTGAGAGATTGAAGCAATAAGTTGAAGAATACAAAATACTGGACAGGCATATCAAGGTAGAGAATGCGGAATTGAAAGAGAAGCATGCAGAGGTCTCTACCAAACTTAACAAGGTCTTTTGATTGATCCATTACACTAGGGTGATCAAGAAGTAATTGAAGAGTGAAGCTTTTGGTGTTAAAATCTTTCAATCCGAGGAATGACAAAGGAGGGTCCAATTATGCAGAAAGTTTTTCAGTATCAGTTTTTGATAACATTGCATGAGGACATGCAACACCTTCAGCATGGGGGAAATGTTGAGTCTCTATTTTGACATAGATAATGCCCTATCTCACCCTATATCTAAGCCTTTTTGCCTCTGTTATAAACCTATACTGGACTACTTCCCCCCAAAATACATTCCTAATAGCTATGTCATGTCTACAAGAGGTAATTGATGATTTAAAGCATGTTTGTTTAACTTTCTTAAATTAATTCGATTGAAAGTGTTTTATTTTGTATAGTCCTAATGATTTGATTTATGAGCAGTCTATCCGGCACTACCATACATCGTGTAATCTGGTACCAAATCCATTCCGGTACCCAAGACAGTTTTAATCTGGTACCAAATCCATTCTAGTACCAAGACGTGTGTTATTCTGGTACTACCTGCTCTGCTCTATTCTGGTACTAGACTCACGACTGTGTGCAATTCGATACCAGAACCTCTTTTTCTAGAATGCGCCAGTTGGACCTGAATAATGGTGAATATTTCAAGAAGACAGATGGATAGAAGCACCCGAGACAGTTGTCCAATTGCAAGAGACTCCATCACTCATGCACTTCATGTCATGAGGATGGAGTCGATTCCTAAAAATCTGATGTAAATCTTAAATGTGAAATTTCTCAAACTGTTTAATGTTTATCCATAGATATTGATAGTATCAGCTTACCTTATATAAGGAATGTTGTATAGATGATAGAGGATAATAGCGAATGTAAAAAGTATATTGTAAGAACCAGACAATACTTATCATTGTCATGTATGAAGTAAAAGACTGTTGATCCAATTTACCAACTGAATTAATACAGAAGATATTTTATGTCAATCCTTGGATGTGAGTGAAAAGTTTTAGTCTGTTACTTCCTTAAGAGGTTCCTTTTTGGTTCGGCAAGGGCCCACCGCCCCAACTAAGGTAAACCTCCTTATATACGTTATGTGTGTTTGTGTGGATAGTTTACAGCAGTGTGTGTGTGATTGGTCTTTACTTCATTTTCAAGATTGAGCATTGAGTTAATCATTTTGGATTGGTGTGAATAAGCAAGTGTTAGATCGAATAGACATTTCATTCTCAGATGTTGAAGGTTGCTATTTCATAATTTGAAGTGTGGGACTGATATTTTGAGTTTATGACTATAGTAGACATAGTATCGCAAGGGTCCAGGAGACTTTATATTTCATCTTCATGTTCTGTAATAATGTCTTTCAGTTATACTGAACTTCCCTTGTGCTGGTTTGATTGAATTACATGAGGTTGAAGTTGGAATTTGTTTCGAGAATGGTTGGAATTGATTGTTTTAATTGCTACAAGAGACAAGCTTCTTAAAGTTCATCTTTTCAATTCAAGTGCCTGAAATGAACAGACTTGTTTCTCTAGGACAACATCCCTTTGATTAACTATTTGTTTAAGTTTCATTATCAGTTTTCTCTTCTAGGTTCAGAGGATACATTGAAGTATTTAGAAATCTTAGAAATAGGATTTTTATGTTATTAATTATTTCCTATATGCAACAAACTTAGGTAGGTTACTTGTTCTCAGCACATATAGTGTAACGACTCTTTCGATTACGAATCCCGGATTGACATTTAAATGAGTGTGAGATATATATTGGACATATTTACGCACCAACATCCCTCTTTACATGAATTTGTGCATAGAATTAAGTCTTCATTTGGGTCTGCAATGCTTAGTATTGGAGCACTTGTTAATAATTGTTTCAAGTGTTGGAAACTCTTTTCACAATCCAATGTCCACTGA
>SNQJ01S0022634.1:48464-61583 GCA_010110895.2 Picea sitchensis | reverse complement strand
TTTGAAACTATCCTAGATTGTGATCATGTGGGCATGTATGGGCCCGTTACAAAACCTTTAAACTTTCCTAGTGATTTGATCTAAGAAAACAAATTTCAACACTATCCTATCTTTGTAGCATGTGGGCATGTATGGGCCCATTACAATATTAACATGTGTTTGAAAAATAAACTAAGAAGAGTCCCAAGAAGGGCTATTGTCCTCTCCTAAAGGTTTTAATCTTCTTAAGGGAGATGAAATTGTTTCACAATCTTTTTCTGATTCTCAAAGTCGCTTGGAGGCGCGAGAGAAGAGCATACTAAATGATTATTATCCAACTTCTAGTCCCAATGCAAGTTAAATGTGATTAAAAATGATTTCCAACTTATATTTTGAGTCAAAACAAGCCATCCATGTGGCAAAAATGAAAGCAAAAGAGAAAATTGATTTTAACCCCCTAAGTGCCTATGTGTTCTGACTAACCCCTTTATATGAAGAGGGGACTAAGTGTGGTGCAGCTTTAAAACATGCTTGAAATCATTTTTAAGAAGGCTAATGGCCTTCCCCACATCTCAACAACTTTACAATGTGAATTTTCACACAGATGCATGGGTCTCAGTGGAGACAGAGGCACACAGAGCGCATGTGCGCAGACCTGAAAGAGTTAATGAGTGCACGCGTGCAGAATAGAACTGTGACTTGGGTGCATGTGCGCACGATGCACATATGTGGGCCTAAAATCCCATGCACAGGTGACACATAGCCGTGAATGAAAATTCTGGATGGAATTCTCTCAATTCACCTTGGAATTGGATGATTGGCAGGTCGACTTAGGCCGGTTAATGCACCTGCAAGTTAAATAAACCAAAAGAAGAGCTAGAAAAACCCAAATGGGGTAGGAAATTGATACCTTTCCCCAGTGGAGTCACCAATCTGTTGCGCCTCTTTCATCACCTTAGTGAGCAAAATAGAGACGCTTGCAAGCTTAGTTGGGTTTGCTAAGCAGGACAGCTGCAAGGAAAAGGGTTAGAAAAAGAAATATAAAACAACAACTAAGAATTAAACTAAGAAATAAAACAAGAACTAAATTTATAAACATAGGGACATAAGGAAAAAAGAAACAATGAGACCCATGTCACCAATGATAAGGCTAATATTAGTGAAAGAAAACACCGAGAAGCAAGGGGACTATGAGTCCCTTCTTCCTCCAAGGGAGGGCTCTTGGACCCCCACAAATAAGCTTTTCTTACAACTTTGAAAAAGAAAATGAAAATGGTGAAATAATTCTTTGCTAATCCACTCAAGGGGTGAGATGGATTGCCCAATGAAATGATGCAAGTATACTCTTGGCAAGGATAGAAGAGTCCTGAAGAGAATAATGACATCATAACTTTGCTTTGAATTCCTTTAAAAATGAAGTGTATCCATAGCCTTTTTATAGCATTCCTTTGAGTTATTGTCCAACTAGTTTGCAGTGTGTAAAGAGGCTAATTAGAGCATTTCTAGTTTTTTGACCAGCCACCCAATCAAATCCAGTCCAGATTTGAGTGTAAAATCAACTTGGAAGCTAAACCAGAAGTGGGTGGGAGGCCGACCACTCTCATAAATGCATCGTTTCTCAGGTGCGTGGATTTTTGCGACAACAGTCGCGCATCGTGCGTATGTGCGCGAATCTTGTGTTTTTGTTTCACGCATGTGCGCGCGCACCTAGTGTATTCATAGAGCCCTTCAATTTTTTTCACTATTTGTATAGTTTTGACCCTTTGTGAATGCTTTTGTGTTAATTCAAGTCCATGGATGACTTCATAACTGTTTGACGATGCTGAATTCTTGTAACCATTTGCAGATGAAATTTCAGTGATAACAGTTAACAAATGTGAGACAACCTACCGATAATGAAAGTAGGTATAAAGGCACCAAGTACATTCTTACAAGTGTGAATAAAGGTGTTGAGGTAGAACACTTAAAGAATCCATCGATCAGGAGAAATTTATGTATTGTCAATTGTCGATGGAGAGAGAACCTGCCACTGATGACTACAAGCCTCTATGTACTCATAGAACTCTAGGCCTCATTTCTAGAATAGATGGGTTGAATTCGATGGAAGGAGATCTGTTGAAAGGAGAGCATTAAGGAATATCTAATTAGTCAGCACGAGGTACAAATAAATAGCTTGATGATTTGGAGGAACTCGGATGAAGATGATGTTCACGAACCAATGACCCTATGCATATTTCGCATGCACCAGATGGAAGTAGTGTATGAAAAATACCCTCTGAATAACAACCAATAAGAAAAACTACCAAAAAAGGTGAGGAAACAACCAATAAGGCTAATGGAATCCAAGAAATTAAATGAATCCCAATGTGTGAATAGAATTCTTGCCATCGAACAAAAGAGAAACCCCCAATCAGTGGCCAATGAGGATATGTTGATTGTTGGGTTCAAGGTTACCTACCCATAATGAAATTAGGACCAGGGAGCATGGTAGGACTACAACTTCACATAACGCTGAGACACATTGAGGGTATGACCGACATGAAAAGTCAAGATTTATAATAAATGTATGACATAGGATTACATACATCCTTTGAAAAAGAGCACGAGACATATAGAGGACTCTGATAGCATAGAATTGATAATGAAACTTTGTGATGCAGGAGGAACCAATAAAACTCTCCATAGGGACTGGAAGAGTAAGTAATCAGAGGAGTAAACTCTAAGTAATGAGCTCAACTTCCTAAGGTCATGATAAACCCAAACTTTGGATGACAAGTGGAATCAACAGTTTGTTCTTTGTTCAAAGGTGACATGACTGTTTCCAATATGAGATAATATTCTTTTCCCACCCATTTTATTTTTTCATAAGCAAATGAATGTTATGATACAGTGGAGGAAATGAGTGTCGTGAGTAAGAAACTAGTTCCAACAATGGAACATACCTATGCTCAATGCAAGTAGGTGCATGCAGGATGTGGATACTCAGGGGAATGTTTCCTCTTAGGGTACAACGTGTCAAGCTGCAAAGGATATAAACAAGGCTCTTCTTGGCTAGTGATGCAAATTGTTGAGGTAATAGGATTATAACGAGAAAGCGGGAACCGACAATAGGCTCAACACTAAAATCAAGATAATGGAATGCAATTAAAAGTTAACTCCAAAGAATTTCCTTTTTCGTAGATTTAGTCCCCTAGGCCCGAAAAAGTATAAAACAATACCAAGGAGAACTCTTCTAGCCAATGTTGACTAGAGTATTCCTTTTTCAAAATTAGTCAAATTGGTTTGAAAAAGGGTTAAAATTAAACCAAATAGATGTCCTTTCAAATCCATTTAACGAGTGTGAAAGAGACAAACTCACTCAACAATCTTTTCACTTTTTTCAAGAGTTGGAAAAGAGCTTAACTAAGACTCGGGGATGTTGTTCTAAGAAACATATCATGGGGGAGGCTAGGGCTCCCATGTGGGACTTCTGTTGAAATTCGACAACTCACAAGTAGTTGACACAATCTTGGGAGAACCCAAATCTTTCCAAGTCGAGGAAGATAAAATATTTGTAGAGGATACTTGCAGAGAAGGAAGCCAAGGCTCTACAAGATCATTCCAATCAAAGGAAACCATCCTAGGACTTGGAGGGAGCGTACTCAGAGAGAGTGGAATGATCCCCTTTCCAGAAGGTACATAACTAGAAATGCTAAGGACATGGTCGAAAGTTGCATCACCCCCAAAAATAAGAGTGGGATTGGACGAACATTGCATCAACAATTTCACTTCCTTAGACTTGTCACTCTCCAAGAGAAGAGTGGAATTGACCAAAGATTGAATCAACGCAACCATTTCTTCAACCGTTGGTTGAATAGGATGCGAGACAACATGGTCAAGAGATGCATCACCCCCCAAAACAAGGGTGGTGTCGGCCAAAGATTGTATTGGCACGACTGTTGGTTGAACAGGATGCAGGACAACATGGTCAATAGATGCATCACCCTCCAAAACAAGAGTGGTGTCTACTGAAGATTGCATCAATATGATTTCTATATCAACCTGTTAGCATTGAGATTCACCCTTATACTACAAGAGGGTAAGCCTAGTACCCATCAAAAATGTTGGTGGAGGTAGGTTTATGAGTGGAGGTCAAATGGACAATACTTAGTACAATAATTTTTTAACACATAAATTGGACAAGCAATGCATAGGGAAATGCGATCCTCATTAACTTCAGTCAATGGTTTAAGGTTAAAAATGAGCAGGAGGAAGACTTAGTGAGAAAGGTGGGCAAGTATTCCATGAGCATCTGGCTTTTAAGTAGCTTGGTGAAGAAAAACTCAAGCACAAGAGAACTCTTGAACTCGAGTTTCAGACACTGAAATATATCACGACGACAAAACTTCCATTACCATGCGACTACGACGAATCGTCTGGATCCTCCATGCACGCGCATTTCAACATAAGAGGGAAAAAATGAAAGAAAGAAATTACTGAAATAGGTCACAACAAGATTGTAATCAAACCTAGATTACAATACAACTACAACCCTCATCTGGATCTTCCATGCACGAGTGTTTCAGAAAATATTTACACAAGATGAAAGAAGATGACTTTTATTAATGTGAAAGTCTCAGGTCTCATACAAAACCAGAGAACAACTTTGTTATCAAAATATTACAAAATAGGGAGCTCTACTCAACCAGTTGACGACCATAACAAAATCCCGAATTGATCTATTTATAATCGAATTAGTTCATAACTGCCAGGAGTGTGATCTGGCCATTCCATTCAAATCATTTTCTCTGTGCCTCCTTCTGTCAAACTGTGCATGTTTCCTTCCATCAGACTCAAGCTCAGGTTAGTATGGGCCTGCAAGAGGAAACCATCCATAGTGGTACCTTGGCCTGACAACTCTATCTCCTCGTCCATAGATTTCTTGCTTTATATTTATGGAATGAGCTAAGTTTTCAACTACTGGTCCTTTTTCATTAACTGAATCTCCCTTGGGATTGGAGTGTGGTTGGACGACTAGCGGGCGACCACCTATCGCTGCTGGATAAGACATCATATGTGCATGTGATTTTGGGGCCGCGAGAAGCGGTTTAGGCCCACACCGCTTTTGGGCCCAAAATGCACCGCTTCTCACTACATAGTCACTCTGCAAAACCATGGTTAGGATTTCGGCCTGCTCAAGGCATTTTAATGCTCGAGCATGTTGTGGCCCCAAAATGATTTGAGACCATTGATCTGAATGAGATTCGAGATCTGGGCACATCGACTATTTTAGCGCCTCCGCCAAAACTTTGTCCGCCTACCAACTTTGGATTCCTTCCAATTTCCCTTGGAGATAACGCTACATCGAACTACACAAGGGATATCGACTGCTGCAAACTGCACTTTCCCGTTCGCCTACATTCATGGATATTACTCGTGATTCTGGACAACTTTATGTGATAACAAAACCAAAGAAGGTTGGGAAACTAAAGACGACTCAGAACCCAAAGGGCCACCAGATAAGGACCGTGCTTCTTGTACCACTGTAGTAGAAAGGCACAAACGAGTAAGGTGATATCCTTTGCAAAGCCTACAAAGGAAATTGGGCTTATGTCCTATATGTCGAGGCTTCTCAATTGTATCAATTCCCACAACATGACTTGCACTAGCTTGTGACATAATATCAACATGACTTGCAGAGGTTGGTAGCTCATCTCCAACATGACTTGCAGAGGTTCGAGATGAATCCCCAACATGACTAGAAACAGTTGGTGATGTATGTTTAGTGTGACTCACAGTGACTAGAGTTGTGTTCCCAACATGACATGCAATGGCTGGTTGCTTGTCTTCAAAATGACTTGCAGAGGTTGTTGACCTATCTCCAACATGACTAGCATAGGTTTGTGATATAATGCCAATATGACTCGCAGTGACTACACTTGTGTTTCCAGCATGAATTGCAGCGGCTGGTTGTGACATTTGAGACCAAGGTTTCGGGAATGACCAGTTTTGAGATATTGCAGGGCAGGAAGGGTTCTGGTATACACCATGGCCCTGTCCGATAGGATAATATCCTCCTCCAAATTGATTCATAAAGGGTTGTAAGGTAATCGTCACTGAGGAAGTTGCTTACGAAGAGAAAGTGACATGACAAGGGTTACTCAGGTGAGGATATATGTTGCCCCCAGATGAAGGAACGTCGTGAAGGGGATTTCCCATACTATAAAACTGACTCCCCCCATATGAAACACCAAAGGACAGAAAAAGGTCCTCCATGGGAAAAGCGTTCATAGGAACTGGCATAGAGAAAGAAGGATAGATGGACGAGATTTAATAAGTAGAATGAATGCCCATTTGAGCACTTGCTCCTGGAAAAGTGAATCTAGGATTGGATCCATAGGAAGGAATATTCCAACCTTCGACTGTAAGAGTTGGTTGAGGGATATGACTCCCACCAAACAAAAAGGGATAAAAAGGAGGCATCATGCCTCCAGACCCAAAACTAGGATTCACATAAGAAGACGAGACAGAGGATGGAAAGTGCGAAGACATGTCTAGCATACCAAGAGAAAAGTGATTAGAGGCCCAAGGTATTGGTTGAGTATCATGATTCGGCATACCACTCGGCAATACAAAATGATTCTTCCCCATGTAATGAGAAAAGACCATGGGTTGAGTAGCGCTAACTAAGGGAGTCACGGGGGCTCCACTAACCATAGCAATGAAAACTCATGACTCAATACAAAATCCTAAGGACAACTAATAATTAGAGAGCACACCAAAGTATAGAAAAAATTCAATGTACACAAACATGATATAGTGGATAAAAAGGGGCCTTCCTATGTGCTTACCTATGTCAAGAAAATAAATTCAAGTAAACTATGTGCTTACCTATGTTAAGAAACTAAATTCACCACGATATAACAAATGCGCAAGCGAATAGTCACAATTCAGGTCCACCGTATGGGTAGGGTAACAAAGCCTGAAATCTTGAAAGCACCGCTTCTTAGGGAGGTAAAGGTACTATAAATGTAATATCCCTAGGCCAAACCCAATTTTAATGTAAATGAAAATGTACTTAAGCTCATGGGATGTTTTGATATCATTTTTTTATGCACATTTCATGGCATAGTGCGCGCATGTACTGCACAGTGAAATGATGAAGTGTGCACATTACAGGATACCACGCGCAACATCTTAAGTGTGCACGATTGTGAGGCTAATTAGCCTTTGTGTATATGCTATGTTTTATAGGTTGGTGAGCCAGTTATTATAAGCTAGGATGCTTATGTTTGGATTAGGATGGAGAGCCTGGATGTTAAAGGCTAGTGCGCCTATTTTTGTATATGTCTCATAATTAATATAAAATACATCGTTGTGCGCAGACCAAGCATGATAAAAGAGATGGGAAATTGAACTCCATTGGTTAGGGAAAGGGAGGTGCCTAAGAGTTAAGGAAAAGGGTTGAGATAGGGAGCTTAAGCCAAAAAGGAATATTATATAATATTTCTTAAATCATAAAGTATGGATAATTATTTTATCCTAAGTGCTAAAGTTGGGTATAAGTGGGCCAAAGTAGCTCCCAACATGACAAGCGTCAAGTTGGGGACATGCCTACATATTGTTTGGACTTAGATCTTTTCCAGGATTGTTTCCATAATTCCTTCCATCATTCAGTCATCTAGTCAATCATCCATGAGCATGTACACACCCATCGAGCTATCTTTCGTATCTTCAGGACCATACCTGAACCTATATCCATATCCATTTTGTGTTCGTGTAGCTAGTTAGCTTGGGAGATGGACTGAAGAAGCAGGTTATTAGGCCCGTGGGATATTGAAGAGGCGGGTTGTCAGGCCCGTGAAAAATTCTCTGGGTGAGAGAATTGTTGGGGATTGATTTCCTGAAGGTGTTGTACTGCAGCTACAGTGCTCTGAGACTTCCTGTCTGACCTGTTGTTGAAGCCCTGGAAGGGAAGTGGGGAAGCTGAAGGACTATTGAGCAGAGAAGGGGCACACTTCTTGGGGTGGAACAGGCATGTGGGGAATGAGAGAATGTAGGTTGTTAGTTTGAGTTGGCACCCGAGATGGAGTCTTTCCTGCTGTCTATGAGCCTTTATCATGGTTAGGAAGACCTTTACCCGAGTGGAGTTTAGTCCCATCTCGGGGGCGACTCACTGTTGAGAGTGATGAATAGTGTGGTCTAAGGCTAGGAGGTTCATGGAAGGTCTACACGCAGTTGGTGACATTCTTACCAAGATAAGTGCCAATTGTGTGATAAATTAGATGTTGCATTGTTATTTACATGTGTATTTTCATGGGTTTATCTTATGTGTGGTTATGACTGTCTGTATATTTATGGGTATTTCCTGTATATGCTGCATGAATATGTTTACTGTTATTTTCGTGTGAACCCGTGTATTTATAGATGTATTTGTATGTTTACGTTTTATATATAATGCTTCTGCGAGAGTTTTTTGTGTGTATGTTTTAATTGCATGCAGCTCGAAAAATTTATGTGGCATAGCTCAGTTGCATATTGGGTATGTTACAGTATGTTCCACAGAGAGAGAACAATAAGAGTTCTCTGGTGTAGAGTGGTCCGACATGGATGGCCATGGATGCTACAATATGGAATTAGAGCTTTAGTTTTCAACACTGAGCTTGGATGGGTCGAGCAAGTTGAGTTGAAGAGAAATTTAATAGAGGATTTATTTCGAAGTGGCCAAATTTCAAGTTACCGAGCATCTAGCTACAATATGGTACAAAAATTGGGAAAAATCCCTAATTTCGGTTGGTAAATTCATGGGGAAATTGAGAAATTTGACCATGTGGTAAGATATTATTGATTTAATATCTGTTCTAGCAAATTCAAACTCGAAATTGGTTGAATTTGAAGTTACAATAAAGCCATGATAGATGGAGAGGAATTCGTAATTAAAATTCCCAATTTGTGAATTGATTTTGGGTGAATTCTTTCCAAAAATGTCAACCGATGACGATTTTCTATTGCAGAATTTTAATTGGTCTTATCAGGGTGAAATTGAACGACTTTCGTGGTCGCAAAATGTCTATGGTAAATTGGGGAAAAAGTTAGGAAAAATCCCCAATTTCTGCAGCAGAATTCACGAGGAAATCGATGCGTATAAAAATGGATTCGCGCAGATGGGCACAATAAAAATGAAGGATGCGTAGTAAAAGGCTTATGATATGTGTAAATTTGGGTACTGCGTGGAAAAATGTTGGCGTGCTAGTGTGCGCACTACATTTGGGGACCACACATATAAATGTTGGCGTGCTGGTGTGCAAGCTAAATTTTGGCGTCGCGTGGTAAAATGTTGGTGTGTGGATGCGCATGCTAAATTTAACATTGTGTGGTGTGTGTATGCATAAAATGTGTGCACGGTGCACACACACAATAATAATGGTGCGCGTGGTGTGCACAGTATTGGAAGAGTCTAGTAAGAGTATAATTTGTCATGCTACATTTTTGCTAAATGTGCGTGTAGATTATTGGTGCACGGTGGGGCATACTAAACTCTGGCATGGTGAAGCGCGCAGAGTAAAATGCACGCGGAATAACAACGTGCGATACAAAAACTGTGTGCAACATGTAATTGAGAAAGAACCAAAACTGCGCGTGGTGGATATTGGCACGTGACACAAAAGTACTGTGCACAAGTTATTGGCGTGACAGAGAGATCTTTCTAATGGTGTAAAGAGTTAGTCAAACAAAGCCTTTATGAGAAAGTTACAGCATAAATAGTGGAGGGTAAATTGTAAGACCCAACTAGCTTTAAAGAGCCATAACGTTCTGCTCCAGAATCGGATTGAGGCACATGAGTAGTAATTGGAAAGCTATTGAACCATAGAAGACATTCCCAGAGATGAATTAAAGTTCTAGGCATGTTAAAGGTGTTTAATATGGAAAATAAGGTACCTGTAGCATTCCAGACCAAAAACACAAATTGGCCTAGAACTTCAGCAGGGTGTAACTAGCAGCCCAGAACCTAGAATGAGGTGAAACTTGGACAAAATGTCCATAATATGTTTATGAAAAAACCCAATTGAGATCATACAAAATATGCAATGGAGTAAGGGCAAGAATGCATAATTACAACGCAGAATTGCACCAAGTGGATGTATGAACAAAAACATTAATGGAAAATTTTCAAATGACCATAAATTTCTGCTCAAGACTCAAAATTGAGCATGGGAGTAGGCGTTGGAAAGGTATTGGATAGTGCAATCTAAATATCCACCCATAAAATTGATCTAGGCATTCAAATTTCCAGGAAATCAGAAGAAATAATTCTGATATGTATTATCGAACCAGAATGGTTCATATTTTTAAGAAATTGTTGAAACAGTTAGCTTGACAAAGTTTTGTTGGCTGCACATTTTGTAGAGTTAACAACAAATCGATCAGATCAGGATCAACATATATTCTAGAGTAATGGAAGAGGCATAGTGGAATTATAGTTAGGAGGATGAAATCAAAGGAATGGATGCCCATTTGGGCATTGAAGGAACAAACTCCAATGGACATGGAGAAGAAAGGGATGACAACATGAATATGGAAGAGACCATTAAAAATTTACAGAAGGATGTCCAAATTCATAAAGATGATAATGAAAGGCTTATGAGAGCCAAGGAGCAGCATGATGACTTCAACATGAAGTTATTGGAGAGCTTGAACATATAGAAAAGAAATTGGATAAGGAGAGTGGCTCAAGCAAATCAGGAAGTCACGGGCCTTTTGATGAGAAAAGAAAAGAAAGAAGTGTTAGCAGACATCACCATCACTGCCCAAGGCATTCCAATAAAAGAGAAAATAGGAACTCAAGTCCATCCCCTGTCAGGAAGCACAAGAGGTCTGGGGTGGATGAGCTATGAGGAGAAATGAACAAAATCAAACCTCCTACATTTGATGGTGAGCACAAGAAGGATGAAGATGCAGAAACATGGTTGCTAGGAATGAGAACGTATTTTCCATTGCATAATTATTCTTCTCATGCAGAAGATATAATTTCTATCTATCAACTCAAGGGAAAGGCATCCATGTGGTGGGATCAACTTGTGTAGGTGCAACAGATTAAAGAGAAAAGTTTTACTTGGAGAGAATTCAAGAAGTATTTTGAGAAGAAATACTTGACTAAGAGATATTATGACAAGAAAATGAAGGAGTTCTTTGAACTCAAGAGTGGGAGTATGACAATAGATGAATATGAGAGAAGGTTTTTAGAACTACTGAAATATGTCTCTTTCATCAAGGATGAGACAGTTAAGATTCAAAGGTATTTGAGTGGATTGCCATCATTCATTAGTGACAAAATACAATATGATGATCCCAAGACATTGGAGGAGACCATAAGGAGAGCTAAATGCCTATATGATCAACAGAAAGAAAGGCCAAATTTCCAAAAATCTTGGGAAGATAAAAAGAAATTCATGATGGATCAGAGGAAGAAGGGGAATAAGCCACCATTCTTAGAAACAATCCTTAGGGACACCAAACTCCTAGAGAACCCATAACAATTGAGTCAGGGAGTCAAAGGCCAAGGAAACCACCTATTCAATGTTGGGGTTGTAAAGGAGATCACATGTACAGAGATTGTCCTCACATAGGTGAAAAGGGGAGAACTGTTCACAATGTACAACAAGATGAAACAATGGAGGACATGGGAAGAAATGTAACAAGGATCTATGCAGCCCTGGACAACAAAAAAACAGAGTATCAGTCACACATGATTGAAGTGGAATGTATGATCAACAACCAAACCATTGCTATTTTAATTGATTCAGGAGCTAGTCATAGTTATATAGATCCTAAGCTCATGGAAAGTTTTCATTTGCCAAGAAGAAAGCATGGAAAATCTTGGTTGGTACAGCTGGCTACAAGAGCCAAAATAAAAGTTAATGATATGGCTAAGTCATACCTTATGGATATGAATGGACGGAACACCAAGGCAGATTTGAACATCTTGCCTTTAGGTTCCTATGACTGTCTAATTGGGATGGATTGGTTGGACCAACATCATGCTATCCTAGACTGTCATAAAAAATAATTTACTTGCTTGGATGAGGAAGGGAACCTAAGGAGAGTGCAGGGAATTCCCAGGGTAGTAACCATCAGAGAAATTTCAGCATTGTAGCTGAAGAAATTTTACAGAAAAGGGTGTCAAATATTTGCAACACATATGGAAGAGACACCTAAAGATAAGGTGCCAATTTTTTAAGATTATGCAGTACTAAAAGAGTTTGAAGATGTGTTCAGGGAGGTACCAGGACTACCCCAGAAGAGAGATATTGATTTCTCTATAAATCTAATGCCTAGAGCAGCTCCAGTGTCAAAGACTCCTTATAGAATGAGTACACAAGAGCTGAAGGAGTTGCAAATGAAACTTGAAGAACTTTTGAAGAAGGGGTATATATGCCCAAGTGTGTCACCCTGGGGTGCCCCAATATTGTTTGTGAATAAGAAATATGGAACATTAATATTGTGCATTGATTTCAGACAGTTGAATAAAGTGATTGTAAAGAACAAGTATCCTCTGCCAAGGATTGATGATCTCTTTAATCAATTGAAGGATGCCAAGATATTTTCAAAGTTAGATCTCAGGTCAGGATACCATCAGGTAAGGATTAAAGAGGAAGATATCATCAATACCACCTTCAGGACAAGGTATGGTCATTATGAGTTCACAGTGGTGCCATTTGGGTTGTCAAATCCACCAACTATTTTCATGTGCTTAATGAATGGTGTTTTCCGAGAATATTTAGACAAGTTTGTCATTGTCTTTTTGGATGACATTTTTATATATTCTAAGTCAAAGGAAGAGCATGAACATCATTTGAGGATGGTGTTGCAAGTATTAAGGGAGCATCAATTGTATGCCAAGTTGAGCAAGTGCTTATTTTATCAGAAGAAAATTCATTATTTGGGGCATATCATTTCAAAAGATGGGATAGCAGTGGATCCTAAGAAGATAGAAGCCATTAAAGAATGGTCAGCACCAAAGAATGTGACATAAGTCAGATCATTCATGGGCCTTGAAGGCTACTATAGGAGATTTATTGAAGGATTCTCAAATATTGCACACCCAATCACTTCCTTGCAAAGAAAGGGTGTGAAGTTTCAGTGGACATTGGATTGTGAAAA